>CABEEJ010004568.1:0-13118 GCA_901482245.1 Timema douglasi
TTTACTGTACAACATAATGTTCAAAATGTTGTGTCGACAAGATTGTGCCGTGTGATCACCAAAGATTGTTCAATATTTGTTTTGCATAACATATTGTAGGGTAAACAATATCTTGCATACTGTAGGCAATAGAACACGTCCCATTTTTATTGTAAAACATTTGAGTTGTTAATATTATAGCTCCACCTACTAGACTGTTACTTCATTATAATTTTAGGTGGATACACTCCAAACATTGAGAATTTCAACTGATTAAACCGAAAACAAAATACAATATGAAATTAAAACTTGGTCATATTGATAAACTTTAGGGATGATAAATAAAGTTAACATATTTTGTAACGAATTCGATTTGTAGAAAGTATTTATAGTAAATATTATTAATAAACATATGTTATCGTTATTTAACCATAAAAATGGCAATAACACAACAGTGTATTTTTAAACGATGCTATTGAATCAGTCGTGACGTGTGAAAAGTATCTCCATCCAATAAATATATGTGACCACGATATTGTACAAATTGTACAATAAGTTGTATCGTGTGTACCGGGCTCAATGTTTCACATGTCAGACTTTTGGCCGGTGAAAGTGAGACCGGGTTTAAAATTAAGTTAATTTTTTTTATCAACTCGTTTTACTACCTGCTCAGGTTATACGCAAGGTAATTATTCTAATTGGGAAGGGATGAGTAAGGAAGCAGATTATAAATAATCAATTCGCATTTGATTTGAAGGAAAATAAGACACTATTTAGGAAAAGCCTCTCACAACAGACCAGACCAGGATTTGATCCTTATTCTGCCTGTGTTCAGTAGGGCAGTCTCACAACACTCAAATGACACCTTTAGACCAGTCGACCACTGAGATGCGTTAGTATTAACTTACCACCTACACTTTACCGTTGGTCGCGCGTTTCTTACCGTGACAGGTTTTTAGGTTAGAATTTCGTCACCACAGAAAAAAAGAATACACATACACAAATATATGTATTATTATTATTAGCACCGCGTCTTACTACCCGTTCGGGTTATACGCACTTACGCTAATGTGTAATGTTAGTGTGATTGCGAGATGAAATGGAGGACCTACAGTTTAACGTGGACTCCGACTCACGGTGGAGGCCTGGCATTCTCCACATTCACAAGATGTCTTGTCAGAGGTGAAAGAAGGATTTGGTAATCAGATAAATCGGTGCTAGGACCGAGAATTGAACCCCGGCCGGCAGCACAGAAGTCTAGCACCCTACCCATAGACCGCCAGGTCACCAAATATATGTAAATAAATCGTTCTGCTACCAATACGGTCTATTCATGTATTTACTCTGATGTAATAAGTACGGGGAAAGAAAAATTTCAGATGAAATGCACCCACATTGGTATGGAGCAAGAGTGTTAAATAATTTAGAGGAATACGCTATCCATACAGGATTAGGAATTAAGCTATCCGGGAAAGAATTAGGGTACAGGGAGTACATAAGAGAGTAGAGGGAGCAATTCTGATATGGTATGGGCGTGTAATGAGGATGGAAAAGAGAGGATGCCAAAGAAAATATTGGAAACCAAGCATGTAGGAAAAAGGCCCCAAGGGAGACGGGAGGAGCAGATAACAGAAAGTGTTCAAGTGAGAGGAGAAGAATGGAAGAAATTATTGGCGGTAGAATGGTGGGAAGACAGAGAGAGATGGAGGCATTTTACTAAACTGACCCAGCCACAGGCTGGAAACATTTGGTGATTATAAGTACACCCGGCTGGGATTCGAACACCGACAAAGGCCACAAGTTGAGGGTGACGACTTAGGCCAACTGACCAGCGAAGTTACAACGTGTTTGAGTTAATTACGTTTTAGGATGAAAGATTAACTGCATGTTTCTTGACTTTGACCTCTTATTTTGGGTTTCATCAAAGATGAGGATGGTTTTACAACCGCCTTCCAATTGTAAGAATAAGTTCTTTTAATTTCACTGGTTTTATATCATCTTGACTTACGCTATCAATAAGTTATGGCTGGACGTGTGTTCGAAGAAATATGGGATGACTAAGATGTGATTCAGCCTGTGTGAAGAGTAAATAGTAGGTTTGAAATGGGAGGATTGAACTAACGATCTTAAAATAATGAGATGTAAGTGCTACCGGCTGTGTTACCGGGGTTGTTTACGTAACTATTTAGCACTACCTTGATTAAACAGCTGATTTTAACCAAGAAAACAAATGTAACGGTGAACTCCAACGACTTTCTCTTTTTATTATCTTAAAATGGGGACATTTAGTAAAAACGTGTAAGATCTGTTAAATTAAATAATGTATAGTGTTACAGAAACAGAAGTAAACACTTTTATTGTATTGAGTGCATCATGTAAAACGATTTGCTTAGTTTTATTATTTATGTAAATCAAATTGAAACATTTAAAATATATAATTATATATTCCCTCAAACATATGTCTTTATTGAAGGATTGAATAAAGTGTACCAAGCAATCATTTTTTTCCCCTTCTGTAAAACTATTTTGTACAATGGTAGGTTTATTTCAACAAAATCACTCTCAGAAGGCTGCAACCAGAGCGAAGGATGGTATCCATTTTGTTATTTTATAATCTACTCTACAGACAAGACCTGTCTCGCACGGTGTGAGGCTTGCGATTAGAATCCGCTCGCTATTCGATCGTTTGACGTCAGTTTTTGCAGCGCAGAAATTTTAAAATTAGGGGTTTGCGAGATTGTGTGTGAGATGAGAGAAATACGCTAGCAATTCACTACTCGCACGTTTCAAAATTAGGTGTACACATATATGGGTATTGCTACTTTTCATTAGGTGTGCACATATACTGAGCATTGTTACCTTTCATTAGGTGTACACATATAGTGGGTATTACTACTTTTCATTAGGTGTACACATATAGTGGGCATTGCCACCTTTCATTGGGTGTGCACATATACTGAGCATTGTTACCTTTCATTAGGTGCACACATATAGTGGGCATTGCCACCTTTCATTAGGTGTGCACATATAGTGGGCATTGTTACCTTTCATTAGGTGTACACATATACTGAGCATTGTTACCTTTCATTAGGTGTAAACATATAGTGGGCATTGTTACCTTTCATTAGGTGTACACATATAGCGGGCATTGTTATCTTTCATTAGGTGTACACATATACTGAGCATTGTTACCTTTCATTAGGTGTACACATATAGTGGGCATTGTAACCTTTCATTAGGTGTACACATATAGTGGGCATTGCTACCTTTCATTAGGTGTACACATATAGTGGGCATTGCCACCTTTCATTAGGTGTGCACATATACTGAGCATTGTTACCTTTCATTAGGTGCACACATATAGTGGGCATTGCCACCTTTCATTAGGTGTGCACATATAGTGGGCATTGCCACCTTTCATTAGGTGTACACATATAGTGGGCATTGTTACCTTTCATTAGGTGCACACATATATGGGGCATTGCTACCTTTCATTAGGTGCACACATATAGTGGGCATTGTTACCTTTCATTAGGTGTACACATATAGTGTACATTGTTACCTTTCATTAGGTGTACACATATAGTGGGCATTGCCACCTTTCATTAGGTGCACACATATAGTGTACATTGTTACCTTTCATTAGGTGTACACATATAGTGGGTATTACTACTTTTCATTAGGTGTACACATATAGTGGGCATTGTTACCTTTCATTAGGTGTACACATATAGTGGACATTGTTACCTTTCATTAGGTGTACACATATAGTGGGCATTGCCACCTTTCATTAGGTGTACACATATAGTGGGCATTGTTACCTTTCATTAGGTGCACACATATAGTGGAAATTCCTTGCCTAAATTTATTTCAAGATTTATATTTTACTTCAAATTTATTAGGTTGTAAATTTATATTGAACACTACTTCCCTTTTTTAGGCCTTCCACGTAGAGATTGAAACACACATTTTACTCGATGGTAAATATAAAGTTAAAGCTATTTTAATCACACAGCAACGAATTAAACTAAGTTTTTATATAACTTATCTAAAAACTATATCCACACGAGATTATTGATAGCTATTGTAATTTATTTTTGTTAGTTTAGGAATATTTTGAAACATACAAAATAAGTTCTAGATATAAAAATCGAAATAAAAATCACGCTTACCTACTGCATCTTATCTAATCTTATTGTTTAAGACAGGTTATAACGTTGTCATATAATAGTTTTAACTACACCAAATAGAAATCATAATATTTTACCACAAATAGCTATACGTTCAATACATTTAAAATTTTCACCCCAACCTACCTTTAAAATTGGAAAGAAAGGCAATTGTTATGTAACTGTTACACATTTAGGTGGTGCTAGTTTTGTCTTTAAATAATGATTGAATTCTATAATAATACAATAATCACACCAAAGAGGAAGAAAGTGATAATTATCATTGAGTGGTATTATACCCTCATTTGTGTGAAGGAACAGTGAAAAATAATCGAAGGAAAAAAAATCTCAAAGCACATGACTGGAATTTCAACCCCGACCTACCTATCACCTATAAATTAGATAAGACGAGAGAGATGATTTTGTTCGAGTGCCCATTGGAGAGGGCTATTATTTTTTTTTAGTCATGGTTTTATAAGATATTTAAACAAAAGATTAAAATAATTCAAGCTACTGTCCAGTTAAGATTCACCCAAAGGGTCGAATGATCTAAGGCTTCACTCTAACAATAGAATTGGCTACCAATGACGTGGAGGTTAGGGTTCGAATCCTGGTCTGGTGTATAGAGGGGATTTTGTCCTTAATGGTCGTTTTACACTGACTCTTCACGTTAATGCGGATACAATTACTTTAAAATTAAACTTTTCTTTTCCCTAACATATTAGCGTATTCATTAGTGGATATTCAAATAATCCAAAACAGGTAGTTTGATGGTTGTGGAAAATTAAACTAAAAAATGTAATATTTATTATTTAGATACAAAGCTAAAAAATAAAGTTATAAGTATCTAATTATTGTAATACAGGAATGTAAATCACGATTTCATATACAAGAGTAGCATTACTAGCCACTTGAAATAGTTATGTTCTTATTTCTTTTAAACAACTCCATCACTGTCTACATTTGGAAGTAGATTGGTTGTGTATCAAGCCAGTGGGCTGTTGTGAAATATAAACCAAAAGAGTGTCAAAGCTGTCGCTTTTACTGGTGAATGAATTCATCCCGGCCTTGATTGACAGGTCTTTCGTCCTTCCTCTTTTACTAATATGTTAAGAACTCAGAGGAAGAAATAACAGTAAAGAGAAGAGGTGAAATATTTTTGTACTCCAATAAGGCGACGAGGGGACCCTTAAAATTGAATTCTATTTTTCTTAATATGCTTAAGCATTCCAAATGTTTTTTTCAAAAATGAATTATAATAGTTATAAAAAAACTCTAAACTACTTTAATCTGATGACCAAATTCCTTAAATACACGTCTCGACCATTTTAATTATTAGGTGCCCATTTGGATTGGTTGGATATGCCCCATTCTTGCCCGTCTCTCTCTCTGCCTTACGTAGGCATTGTTCTGAGCACCCCTGACTCCTTGCCAGAAAATACAAGCAAGGCTCGAACCCTGCTCCCTCACTAAGGTGCTTACGTAATACTTGAACGCCCCCTTTAACCTTTCCCCGAGATGTTGTTGCCACAAGATGGTGCCGTGAGAACATCCAATAATAATAATAATAATAATAATAATAATAATAATAATATTTAGCACCGCGTCTTACTACCCGTTCGGGTTATACGCTTTAAGTACTAATTACTCTTATTGATTAGAACTTGGGAAGGTTGAATTAGAGGAAATGAACCCGCATTTTCGTGGAGGGAGAGTGGAAAACCATTTAGGAAAAACCACCCTCAGTTCACCCGGCCGAGATTCGAACCTTGATCTCCCCGTCCTCAGCAGTTGAGCTTCAACACGACAAGCGTGTTAGCCAACTACGCCACCGAGGTGGGTGAGAACATCCAAAATTGAACGAGATATTCTCTACACCCCCCCGAATACTATATCCTGTGTGCAATATAGGAAATAAAACACATCCTATATCGGCCAGTTTTTGAGCTATAATACACGATAGCGTGTGTCTGAAGATAAATAGCATGTCCACGATGCAATTCACGCCATGTATAGAGTAGCCAATTTTCACCAGGTGAGTATTGAACTCACAAACTTATGATTATGAGACGTACTGCCAACCGCGCTGCCAAGGTTAATCAGAGCCAGCAAACACTACTTTATCCAAACAAGCAAATTTTCTACAAGAATTCTAGTTTTTGTATTTTGAAAAATATTCAGAAATAAAGTTAAAAATAATCTGTGGGAAATTGCAAACGAGTTGTTTTTATTATTATTATTATTATTAGCACCACGTCTTACTACCCGTTCGGGTTATATGCACTTACGCTAATGTGTATTGGTAGTATGACTGTGAGATGAAATCGAGGACCTACAGTTTAACGTGGGATCCGAACCACGGTGGAGGCCTGGCATTCCCCACATTCACAAGATATCTTGTCAGAGGTAAAGGAAGGGTTTGGTAATCAGATAAAATAATAATAATAATAATAATAATAATAATATTTAGCACCGCGTCTTACTACCCGTTCGGGTTATACGCTTTAAGTACTAATTACTCTTATTGATTAGAACTTGGGAAGGTTGAATTAGAGGAAATGAACCCGCATTTTCGTGGAGGGAGAGTGGAAAACCATTTAGGAAAAACCACCCTCAGTTCACCCGGCCGAGATTCGAACCTTGATCTCCCCGTCCTCAGCAGTTGAGCTTCAACACGACAAGCGTGTTAGCCAACTACGCCACCGAGGTGGGTGAGAACATCCAAAATTGAACGAGATATTCTCTACACCCCCCCGAATACTATATCCTGTGTGCAATATAGGAAATAAAACACATCCTATATCGGCCAGTTTTTGAGCTATAATACACGATAGCGTGTGTCTGAAGATAAATAGCATGTCCACGATGCAATTCACGCCATGTATAGAGTAGCCAATTTTCACCAGGTGAGTATTGAACTCACAAACTTATGATTATGAGACGTACTGCCAACCGCGCTGCCAAGGTTAATCAGAGCCAGCAAACACTACTTTATCCAAACAAGCAAATTTTCTACAAGAATTCTAGTTTTTGTATTTTGAAAAATATTCAGAAATAAAGTTAAAAATAATCTGTGGGAAATTGCAAACGAGTTGTTTTTATTATTATTATTATTATTAGCACCACGTCTTACTACCCGTTCGGGTTATATGCACTTACGCTAATGTGTATTGGTAGTATGACTGTGAGATGAAATCGAGGACCTACAGTTTAACGTGGGATCCGAACCACGGTGGAGGCCTGGCATTCCCCACATTCACAAGATATCTTGTCAGAGGTAAAGGAAGGGTTTGGTAATCAGATAAATCTTTTCCGGGACCGAGGATTGAATCCCGGCCGCCAGCACAGAAGTCTGACACCTTACCCCTAGACCGCCAGGTCACCGAGTTATTTTTAGTTTGATTTAATTGTAAAATGTTATTAATACTGTTTATTGGTTAGCGATTTCTCATAGCTTGATGATACGACCATTGGTCTACTGTTGCGGCGAATTGTTAATACGAGTTTTTCCATCTTATCCCCCCTCCCCACCGGTTCATCTTGTCATTTTACGATGTATATACCTTGCTATCGTGAAAGTTGAACAAAGCAAAACGGTAATAATAAACAACTGTTTCTGACTATTATGACCTTCATTATGTTTCAATCCTGTTGACAACTTTTCTAAACTGATAAGAAATAAGTATATTTGATACATTCAGCCCAATTAGCTGTGTGTGATTAAGGTGAGGGTCTAGGCCTTGTGAGAAAAGGTGTTTTTTAAAAGTGTTTATAACAAAACTTTCTTTACCAAAATAAATAAAATATTGCTCCATTTCTTCACATGGTGATATCAACACTTCTTTAATACCTGTCACTAACAGTTTTCCCGCATCGGTGGCCGAACGGTGTAGAGCGTAACTCTGGTGTTATACTGGCCTGCTGATTGCAGGAAGATCGGGGGTCAGGTCGGGTCTACTGGGAACGTATTTTCCTAAATGTTTTCCCACTGTCCTTCCACGCAAATGCTGGTAGATCACATGTAAAATGATTCCATCCTTATCCCATCTCAATAGAGTGATCATCGTAATATGTAATGGTGCATAGACTTTCTGTCACGTTTATCTTAAAATAGAAACATTTTCTAAACACTTTTAAGACTTGTGAAACACAAATAATATACATTGTTGCAGAAACACGTATCAAAATAACAGAAATGAAACCATATACACTTTTAGAGAAACATTGAGAAAAGAGCGCTATCTTTGTCCACCAAAGAGTTTAAAAATAAATTACAATTTCTAAGTGCTTAAAAAAAATTTAACTTACGTTTGATTATACCCCAGAAAATATTGGTTTTATTAAAATATAATTCAAATAAAAGATTTCTATTTTTAATGGTATTACATATTTACAATGATAAGTTATTATATATCTCAAATAATTGCAGAGATATTATCAAAATTGAAAATTTTCTGCTATTGTAAAGTAGGACCCTAAAAATAATTTTCACGGGAAAACGAGGATTGTCATTTTGTTTGTAATGTTAAATATAAAATTTAATCAAAACCGTTTGAACGGATTTCGAGAAAATCAATTTGGTTCTCTAATTTCATTGACCTTCAGTAAACTATCCTTAATTTTAGGGATGTTATCTAATTCCATGAATTCCTCTGGGAACCTTAAGAAAACCCTAGATACCAAGTTTTAGCCCGATTGGTAGACAGTTTTGTATCTACAGTAGCCCCATGGCTTCTTTGGTGCTGAGTGACAGCTCATAGCTTTGAAAAGTTACCAGACCAAATTATGTATCCCTACGCCAAACCATATGATCTGCAAAAAAACATGTGTTTAGCAGCTGTCATAAGTCAGCTGGGCGCTGTCAGTCAGCACCAAAGAAGCCACGGGGCTACTGTAAGTCGAGATACAGAGAGACGGCACCGCGCACAATACTTTTTCGGTTTGAGGAGGTCGTGAAACGTCGACATTTATCAAAATCTTGATTTCGATTTATTTGACGATCACAATACTTATCTCTCCGAGGTGGCGAAATAAAGTAAAGTAAGAGTGAGAGGAACTTATAAACTCAATTTCACTTTTAATTATTTAATAAAACAAAATGTTCAGTGCAATAAATATGTCCTTTTAAATAAATAGAAAATAAAAATCTAATAACCACGAAAAGGATTTACACCTTTACCTCTATGCAAACCTTGAAATACTGAAACGAGAAGGAGTTTCTCGACTCTTTCCGGTGGACTGAGTCTGGTGTGGAGCGTGTGTGGGCGATCCTCGACAGGGGGGAGGGAGAGAAGCACATATGTACTGTATATCGTATCTTAGGGTACCTTCAAAATGGGGCCAATTAGCAGTGCTTCTGAGAGCCGCTTCCTTTTGCAATTACTGGGATATGGAGCATCAACCTTAGGGAAAGCTGGTATCTGACAGCTAGCAGAAGATTCTTTGTTGCAAACTTTGACTGAAAGTCACTAATCTCGAGCTTTGTGGAAATATTTACTATTTCCTTTGTGATACTATTACTATCGATTAAAAGCGCTATCAAACGAGTATAATAATATTTACCTAAGGATTACTGTTTGGCGTTTTCGTAACTTATTGAAAGAATAAAATATATTATATAAAACTATTATGCTTTTTTGTTTTGTGGCTGTGGCAACAATAAATATTATAATAATGTACATGAAATAATAAACTAAAAATTATTATATTCACATTTGTTTCTTTTTATAACTAGCTACCAAAATAAATAAAAGTGTTTTATAACTTACAGAATATTAGTTTCAATATTATTTTTTTTTCGTCAACACCGTAAGAACAGAACAATAAGCGCCCTTGTTTCGGCTGGTTCGCCATCTTGATTTCAGAAGAGCACGCCGTATTTTAGAAGTTTTCGTTTGAAAAACATATTTTAAGTGAACCACAGATAAGACGTCGCTCCCATAAAAAAAACACAACAACAATCAAACGGTTAATTTCATAAGTTCTTGTTTAAATAATGTAAAAAAATAGTTAATAATTAAAAACAAATTGTTTGTGTCGATGCTTTGATTACCAAAAGTAGAAACAAATCAACAGGGATCATATGGTTTAGCGAATGGATATATGGTGACTTTACCCAACTGTCAGATACCACCTCTACTACTGTATATACTGTATAAATTGAGGATTACACACACAGCCGCAGAAAATAGCGTGGCTCCCGGTTTGAGTTGTTGCCTTGGTCGCTGATGGCGGCCACAAAATGTTTGAAGGTGCCCTAAAAGGTAACATACTATTGGCTAGGTCCTCACTCATAAACATGATCAAGACATTTCTTAGTGTAGCCTTTTTTTATTTGAAAACTCCGGACAGCGATGCGCCCATAGTGCTTTCTGAACCAGAGAAACTTTTCCTTTAATTCACGGTGTCCCGACAAATGGTACCAGTGACATTTCGTATCACTCCGATTTTTCACGACATTCCGTACCACCCTACCTGAAAAGGGTTAGTTTTTGGTAAGGTTAGGTTAGGGTTAGTTTGAAAAACAACAATTCGACATGACAAGGCATCGAAAAAAATGCTTGCTTTTCTCATAATTAAAACAAAATCAGCAGAATTTAGTTAAATTAAATTCGCCTAGGTGAATTTAAAACTGGAACCTGGTACTCCTTTCCATCAAGTGGTACCATCTGTCGCATCGTAAATATTTTCAAGTCCTTAGTAGAGACTTCTCAGATAGCCATCCGCCAGAGTGGTACGTGATGACACTGGTACAATTTGTCGCGTATTCTTAAGTCACGCCTTGGTTCTAAGCAAGTACAGGTCAGTTCTCATACGAAGAACGTTTTAGAAAATACTATCATTTTTTCAGATAAAATTGGCAACATTGTACTATATTATTAGTGTTAGTTGGTATTGACAATATTTATCAAAATTGACAGTTGCATATAATATTACTTGACGCATGAATACGTGAAAACATATCTAATTACTTTTCTAGCTATCAAATATGGCTCTTTTTTAAAAAAAAAAAAAATTGGACCGTAATTTAGCAACTTTGGATTTCCGAAACTAGGGATGCAGAAACACAGTATTATTACTAGTTAAAGTGGACAAATGTGTGAATCTCGTTTGCCAGTGATGGGGTTGTAGTGCTTCGATTCCTACCTGGGTCTACTGAGTCCCCCCTCCCCCCCCCCTCCTTACTACCAGTTCAGGCTATACGCATATATGATGATTACTCTAATAGGATAAGGATGAGGAAGGAAGCATTTTACAGGTGATCTACCCGCATTTGCGTGGAAGGAGAGTGAGAAACCATTCAGGAGAAGTCCTCTCTTAGTGGACATGACCGGGAATCGAACCTCGATCACCCCGTCATCAGCAGACCGGTCTAACATTAGACTGATGTCGGGGGTCGTATACCATTCGGCCACTGAAGCGGCTAGTATCATTATGAATAACTCATTTTAAATAAAAAATAATTAAACTAAACATTTTCTTTAGCTCTGGAAAAATTTAATAACATTTTCAAACCAAACTTGGCTCATGGAAAGAATATTTTGTTTTACCACTCCTTTATGCCTACGAGAGTACAAGTCAAGCAGGTAGATCATGCTTCATACAGGTAGTCTGCGCGAATGGGTTTCTGCGCACGTGACTGGCGTGAGTCACGCTACCCCCCTCTGCCCCCCACCCCCTTCCTACTTCCTTTTTTCTTTTCTCCCGCCTACAAGTCACCAACTCCTTTTCATCCATTCCTCCTCCTTTATATTATTACAAACACACCTTGCTAGTCCGCGTGTCTCTTTTATTTCTGGGCAGGAGATTATGGCCGGCAAAACAAGTGAACTTTTAGCTCGGACTGTAGCGCCCTATGGGGGGAGGGGGGATTTAAGGGACGCGGGAAAATGTTTTCTGCAGTTTTTTATAGAAAAACTTTTTTTGTTAAAAATATAAAAATAATATTGCTTTTCGTCACATGGTTATATCAACAGTTCTTGAATATCTGTCTAAAGAGTGTCCTGGGATTTAATGACAACTTTTTATCTTCATTTAAAAAGTTTATCGTTTAATGTCTCTATGCACATGACAAGAGATTCAACAACTGTTGATATCACCATGTGAAGAAAACTAAACTTATGTTTCAACCGAAGAAATATTTACTTTATTTTGACCAAAACAAATTTGATATAGAAACTGCAAAAACACTTATCTTTTCTCGCGTCCCCTAACTTCCTATCTTAACGTCACGTGGTCGTGAAGTTCTTTTGCTGTTGGGAATCCCTCTGCTGGTATAGTTTTTGTAACATGGAATCCAAGTCATCCTCATTGGTGGTCCCGTGGTATATGGTGTCAAGCTGTAACACATAACATACTGAATTGACGATGATAGGGATC
Organism: Timema douglasi; assembly: GCA_901482245.1. Taxonomy (NCBI): domain Eukaryota; kingdom Metazoa; phylum Arthropoda; class Insecta; order Phasmatodea; family Timematidae; genus Timema; species Timema douglasi. The sequence continues at coordinate 12,528 of CABEEJ010004568.1, forward strand.
GAAGTTCGATTCTCGGTTGGGTGCACTGGGGGGGGGGGAAAGGATGTGAAGTTTTTCCGCATGCGATTTATAGCTTTGGTTTTCCACCACTACCACCAGGCCATATTTAAGGGAGAGTACAGATGCTAACGTCCCAAAACCTTCACAAATTATTGCAATAAAAATATATAATTTATTATATCCATTTTTTTATTTATTTCTGACAAAATTTTATTATCGACTTACAAGTTGACGTACGTCAAACAAATATTTCAAGCTGTGATTTTTCAAAACAAAAATCACCCCCTTAAATATGAGTGAATTTAATGGCTACAGAGGTTTTTATTTATTTGAGGTATTTAACGCGTACTTTCTAAACCGACTCTCTCTATCAGCACATGAACATTTCTATGAGCAAGAGTGGAAGGGCCTAACAATTTTGTCAGGAATTCTATTTTCACACACCTTACAGTATTCTCTTAGATGACACAATGGACATGGGACCAACGATTTTACTTTCCCCCCGAAGGAAGTCGTGCTACGGATTTTTATCACGCAAGAAAAATGCGTCAACCCAGGCCGAGTTTGATCCCACGAGCATCGGGTCCTGGG
>CABEEJ010004568.1:13307-40495 GCA_901482245.1 Timema douglasi
GCCACAACTGTAACTAAAATTTAGCTTATTTAGCTTATTTTGATGACAATATTTCCTAATTTTAAATAATTTTCTTTAACATTGAACTTTATACAGCTAATTTTGTAAACAAAAAATGATAATGTAGAAACGTTGAAATTAACATATTTGTTTACTAAAAGGGGTTTCCAATCTTTTAAAACTTCGAGCGAGGCCTTCAGAGCTCTAAATTCAACCCTGACCCCCACCCTTTTCACTAAACGTGGGTGCAATTCCTCTAAGATATCTTCTTCATAGATATGTAGACTATTTATGTTTTGACGGTCTGACAAGGAAAACCGATTTACATGGAGTGGCAAAGTGGCAAAGTGGCAAAACATGCTTATTAGGGAAGCGGTCAAATAATAAAAGGTTTTTAATATATTTTCACCGGCCAAAAAATGTCACGAGAGACTATTTACTACCCGCTTCGGTGGCCGCGTGGTCTAACGCGCCACTCTCACAGTGAACTAGACTGCCGATGACGGGGATATAAAGGAATAAATGGGGGATTTTTCCACTCACTCTTCACGCAAATTCGGGTACATATCCCATAAATATAACCTCAATAATCCCTAAAACCATTAGCGCAATTAGTACAGTAGCCCCATGGCTTCTTTGGTGCTGACTGACAGCTCACAGATAACAGCTGACGGCTTTTAAAAGTTACCAGACCAAATTATGTATCCCTACGCAGAACCATATGATTTGAAAAAACATGTGTTTAGCAACTGTCACTTCTGACAGTCAAAATTTAGGTATTATACAGTAGTCCCATGGCTTCTTTGGTGCTGACTTACAGCTCCCAGCTGACTTCTGACAGTTAACATTTAGGTATATACCTAAATTTTGACTGTCAGAAGTGACAGATGCTAAACACATGTTTTTGCAGATCATATGGCTCGGTGTAGAGATACATAATTTGGTCTGGTAACTTTTTAAAGCTGTCAGTCAGCACCAAAGAAGTCATGGGGCTACTGTACCTAAATGTTGACTGTCAGAAGTCAGCTGTGAGCTATCAGTCAGCACCAAAGAAGCCATGGGACTACTGTACATAAGCGTATAGCCCGAACGCCTCGAAAGACGAGGTGCTAAAAAAAATAACGTTCCATGTAAGAAGACAATTCGGAACCAAATCCTCGCATATGGGGCCTACTTTATAATAATAGGACTTTTTGCAGTGGTTCGCCAACTCTGTTGGCTTATGACCCACTTAAATTACGAAACATACTCGTATTTACAGAGCTTCACACACATATATACATACATACACACACACACACACACACATATATATCGCACATTATTATGTAACCACTTTGATCCCCAGTATCTTAATCCATTTTTGGACCAAATACCTTTCTAAGCAACTTGTTTTCGAACACCCTAAATTTGTTTTCATCATGTATCTGACTATACCCCATAAACGCAATTAAAAGGTTTGTAACCCGAACAGGTAGTAAGACGTGGCGGGGAAAAAATGTACAATATAGTGCTAACAGCTATATCCAACTCACAACTATTTACAAGGAGTTCAGAATCAATAATTTTACGAGCGTTTCTATGGCAACTACAAATGTTTGGACTCTGGCTGCAAGCTCTTCGCCATGGTGGACCTTGCAATCGAACTAAATATGATCCAATTACATAAAATAATCAACATATACAAAATATGCTTGTATTATTTATCATAAGACTGACAACGTGTGTCAAATATGAGATGCCATATTATCTTTAAGAACCGTCAATAGATTGTAGGGCGACTATAGCTTTATTAATTGTCTTGTTTTCTGCTCACACAGTGCTGTGAAAAGCCAGCTGTTGCCAAACAGGTATTTCAGCATGACATCACTGTTGCCTGCTTTGTAAACAACATCTGCACCACTGCGCAGTCGCACAACCGAGCAACACGCAAACTACAGTCCATCCAGCATAGGAGTGGTGATCACTCACAACTAGCAGACGTTTTTAATCGCAAACATTTTGACTGAAAGTCACCAATGTCGATCTTTGTGGAAGTGATTATTATTTGTTTGGTAAATATAATATTAATTATCAATCAAAAGTGTTAGTAAATGCTTCTAATAATACTTCTATAAGGATTACTGTAATTGATAAGTGGTTTTTTCGTAACTCATGGAAATAACAAAATAGATTAATAAAACTATTATGCTTTTTGTTTCGTGGATGTGGCCTCCAGAGATATTATAGTGCATTAATAATGAATTTAAAAAATATATACAGCACTTGTATATTGTTATAGATGGCCGCCAAAATAAATGTTTTTAAAACTTAGATAAAGAGCTATACAGAATATTTGTTTCATAATAACACGTATTTATTATGTAAACAAGTGCGCATTAACACTACCAAGTACCGTTTGTATGACGTCATCGATTACCTTTATTACATGTTACTGGTTAGTCGTCTTAATTTGTGAAAAGAACGCAGCCTTTTAAAAGTTCACGTTTGTAAGGAATTTTTAAGTGGATCACAAAAATGAAACATTCAAACGCATATTTCCTAAATTCGTGTTTAAATAATGTAAAAACGGTTCTAAGAAAAAACTTAACCAAAAAATAATAATGATGGTTTGTTGTAAAAGTTTTGATTGTCAAAAGTAAGAACAGCAGGTCTTGCATAACCATTTATGCGCGACTAAATTAAGCATATTGAATCATATTTACTTACTCAAGAAGATCTCTATGGGATATAATTATGTGGTGACTTGAAAGTTCCCTGTGAACACACACACACACCAACGACGTGACTGTTTCGTCGTTCATCTGTTTCTTTGAAGTTGCTAGCCAGAAATGTAGTGACAAAAAAGTGTAGACAATTTGTTGTCTGTGTAGACTACACATGGCCTAATGCGATACTTTGCGGCGATATAATAGTATAAATAAATTAAATCTTCTTCCCAGTGAGCCTTCTTTAAAATGATTAGTTTTCTACGTCTTTGAGAATTAGCCTTTAATAATTTGTAAAGCATTAAGCCCGTAGCTAGAATATTAGGCGCACTTGTTCACCGCCTTCCTTCGTTGACCTAGGTGGTTTTTGGGGGAATTTCTCGCCTCAGGAGGACCCGATGTTCGTGAGATCGAGCCCAGCTAGGTTCAACAGATTATTCTTAAACGATAAAAATCCGTAGCACAATTTCCTTCGGAGGGGAAGTAAGGCCGTCGGTCCCATGTTGATTATGGCATGTAAAATATCCCTGGGAGGTGTATGAAAATACCTTTCCTGGCAAAATTGGAAGGCACTTTCGCGCTCGATCGTAGAAGATCTTATGTTCTGATATAATCAATCATTTCATCAAGTGAACGTTAAATAACTCAAATAAATAATAACATGTCCATCCCATCCCTATGACTAAACATTCTGGTGATTTTTCTGTTGCAGATTATATCCATGATCAGCGCTATGTGAGGAAAGGCGAAAAGCAAGATGACAGTTTGACCAGTAAGTTACTAGCGCTAACTAAAATAAACGGTACGGTGTACCGCACAAACTTTCTCCCTCTTTTGTTTGAAAATAAACGGTACGGGGTACCGCAAAAACTTTCTCCCTCTTTTGTTTGAAAATAAATGGTACGGGGTACCGCAAAAACTTTCTCCCTCTTTTGTTTGAAAATAAACGGTACGGTGTACCGCACAAACTTTTTCCATCTTTTGTTTGAAAATATAGATACATTTACTAAAAACTGGTCAGATTTGTGAAACGAAATAATACACATTGTAGCAGGAATACTTCGTTAAAGAGAATTGGTGAAATAATAAACACTATTACATATTCTGGGAAAAAGCGTATAATTTCTGACCACCAAAGAGAATAATAATCAATTTCACATTTCAAAATTCTTAAAACAAAATACATATAATGTCTTTTGCTTCGAAACTGTTGCTTTTATTTTTATTAGTACTACAACTCTACATAAGTATCTAAAACAGATATCCAAAATAGTTGCGAAAAAATAGTCAAAATTGGACGTTTCCACTACCATTTTCCCTCAAAAGTAATTTTTAATGAAAAATTGAATCTTCCATTTTGTTTTATAGTGTTAATCAGTGCCTAGATTCAAAATATAATCAAAATCGTTAGAGCTAATTTTGAGAATATATTATTTTCTATTTATTCCCCTTACTATACTACCCTTAATTTTAGGTTTAGAAATTTAATTTCAAAAACCCCTCGAGGGACCTTTGTGAAAACCCTAGATATACTCCATTCATGGTAGGAATTACTCTCTGAAAGGTCTTTATTCCTACCAATATTCTACTATATAATATATTTTTGATAGGGAAAAAAGTCTTTCAGAAAACAATTCCTACTGTGAACGGACTTTACCAAGTTTTAGCCCGATAGGTAAAATATTTCGGCTCTAGTCCGAGGTAGACAGACAGACGGCGTCGTGAAAACCACTTATCTGGTTACAGGGTGTTATGAAACGTCAACATTTATTATTATAAAATTCTCAAGAATTTTTTTTACAATCACAATACTTCTCTGTCAGGGGGATTGAGAGAAAGTAAAAAGAAGTGAAATTGCAGTTCAGAGTTAGATCTAGAAAATACAATATTTTTTGAGACCTAGATACAAAATATATAATTACGTTGAGGCCTGTTTTTATTTTATTTACAGGCCAATTTTCATAGTAAGAAAGGTTATTAGATCTAATTTATTCATACGTCAAGTCATATGATATGCAGCTGTTACGTTTGATATACTTATATTATCATTACCTATAAAATATCACTAATAATGTAATAAAATGTTATCAAAGTTGACTGCAAAAAATGTGTTTGTATTTTTTAAAAGGCCTTTCGTATAAAAATATGAAAGAAAGTGAAAGATCTAAAACATTTTTTTCGTCGCCGTGTCTTGTAACACCATCCGGGTTCTACGTGTTTTAATGCTAATAGGATAGATATGAGCACGGTATGAACTTAGATGCCTGGTACCCGCATTTTCCTGAAGGTGGGAGGGGGGAGCCATTCAGTAAAACAGACCTTGACTGGGATACTAACTCCGACCTCCCCTTCACTGGCAAACCATAATATATGAGCCTGACATTCAGTCCGCTTGCACCCCTATGCTGGTTGCAGAACATATGATTTGACGTATGAATGCAAGAAAGATTCATAATAAGAATACGGTAAGAAGAACAATACATTTCTTAGGTACTAAAATCTCTATATATTCATACGTCAAGTCATAGTGATATATAGGATCAATATTCTATTAAAATATAAATCTTTAATAAATTGCTTTCATTCTAAACCACAAATATATTATTAATATTTTCTCTAAGGTTCTTCTTAACTTGCCCTTACTATAGGAAATCTAAGAACTCTCTTACTGTAGTAACTTTATTATCCTAGTAACTTTCTTATTTATACCCTGATTTTGGTTGGAAGAACAATAGAAAAAATTTAAACATATTTCTTTGCGGCCAACATTGATACATTTTAATATTTTATTTGTGTCAGTCTATAGATATTAATAATATTTGTCCAAAGTGACATCTGCAGATAACATGGCTTGACATTTGTTTTAGTAACTTTATTAACTAAATTCTACTGTTATTCTTATTGAAGTAACTTTCTGACAGTATGAACATTTTCAAATATTGTTCATTCATGCATTAAATGTATAGGCCTATAGTATATATTCATGGTAATTCTGGGTTGACCCCCTCGAATAATCTAAGACGTCACTCCCGCAAATTGGAGGAAATGGCGGAAAGGTCGAAGCTCGAATTCCAACCGGATATACTATGGGTATTTTTATAAATTAAATTGTTTCCCACTTTTCCTCCCCACAAACGCGGGTACACTTTCCCTAAAATTCTACCTTAACCAATCCCTACCGCACTAGCGTAATTAATATGTAGACCCCCTATGCTTGTAGATCAAACGGGTAAGACCTCAAACATTAAACAATAGAAAAATAACTTAAAAATGTAGTAACCGTTAGGATTGCTTTCAAAAATATTTCATCATTGCAATAAATGAAAAAATTTACAACTCACCAAGAAAACTTGTAAAAAGTTTAAACGAGAATTCTTTTACATGTTTGAAAAACCTATAAAAGACAGAGAATTTTCATTAAAAAAAATAGTTTTGTGTCCACCGTGAGTGTCAGGGTCCTTTGCAGAAAGCAGAGTATTTTGTTTATTTTGAAATACACAAATATTGTATTTATTATCATTCTTCTTTTTCCAAAATATTGTCAACAACCGCCTCAACATCTTTGTTACCCGCTCCGTCAAGATGCGGTTCACAGGACACTTGTCTCCTTTAGCACAATCGGGTGTTTTTCCTCCCGCGTACTACAACCCGTCCGGTTTGTACGATTTAAAACTAAGCTTTTGGGGGTAGGATAAGGCAGGTGGAATTTAAAGGAAATACACCTGCATTTGAGTGTTAGTTGGTGTTAGAAACTATTTAGAAATAAAAACCTCTAATTACACTCGAGAGGGATTCGAACTCCGGACTCCCTGTTACGGGCAAGCCAGACTAGATGCTTTTAAAGTTTAGTCCACTTATTCACCGATACGGTACCACAATATTTGTTCTGCACAGAAAGCGTGTTGAAAAAGGAGAATATTGCTTATTAAAAATGCCTGTCGCGGGTTAAAAAAAAAACATACAGAGAAAGATTGGCAGTGAGTTAAAAGTTTCAGAAAGCTCATTAAAAGTAAGAGAGCTTTGAAGAATACGATACGAATGAACTCGAATATGAGAGGGGAAAACTAATTTACGAGTTGTTCCAAAACCTCCATCGATTGTAAAAATTAGCACTAAGCAGCTGATGTCGCCCTGTTGTTTTATGTGATGTGTTGCGATGTATGATGGGTTGAAATGTGGGATGGTTTGTAATATATGTGATGGGTTGTAATATGTGATGGGTTGTAATGTGTGACATGCTATATTGTGGTCTGTGTGTAATGTATTGTGATGCGTGGTGTGTTTTAATATGTAATGTGCTGTAATGTGTTGTGATGTGCATTTGTTGTGTTGTGATTTGTGATATGTGTTGTAATATGCGATGTGTTGTAATGTACTATGTGTTGTGACATGCGATGTGTTGTAATATGCGATGTGCTGTGATTTGTTCAATGTGTTGTAATATGCTATGTGTTGTGACATGCGATGTGTTGTGATTTGTTCAATGTGTTGTAATATGCTATGTGTTGTGACATGCGATGTGCTGTGATTTGTTCTATGTGTTGTAATATGCGATATGTTGTGATTTGTTCTATGTGTTGTAATAGGCTATGTGTTGTGACATGCGATGTGCTGTGATTTGTTCTATGTGTTGTAATATGCTATGTGTTGTGACATGCGATGTGTTGTGATTTGTAATGCATTGTAATGTGCTATGTGGTGTGATTTGTTCTATGTGTTGTAATATGCGATGTGTTGTAATATGCTATGTGTTGTGACATGCGATGTGTTGTAATATGCTCAGTGTTGTATTGGGGCGGAACGCCGTTCCGGTACTCTATTTTCGAGCCGGAACGACGCTCCCCCACTATTTCTAATATTTGAATGGTTCAAATGCGTTCACAAAATATAAAACAATTGAATATTTGTGCTAGGAAATATTGTAAAATGAAATAATATGTGTGCTCGTTCCTTAGTCATGTGTAGCAAATTGGGTTTCTTAGTGAAAGCTCTGTCACAACTCACATTGCGGTAGGTCAGGGCCGGGCTATAATGTGCGCTTTGTTCAATCAAACCTCATCCTGCAATGGGAATGTCTACCTGTACGAATGTTATTTGAAATTTGTGATCCTCCTAACCTAATCCTGTTGTTGCAGTGGGGCACTTTACCACTCGGTCACAAGAATCTTTTAAGAAGAAATCTTTGCGACGGATTAAAGAAAGGTCTCTAGCAATGCACAGTAAATGAGGGGGTGGGTATGGGGGGTGACGGTTCGTTTCTCTCATCTGTGTCGCTGAATTACTTTCAAACAGCATCAATATTTTTCTTGAGCTATGTCTTGTGTTCGAGTTCCAAAAATGAGTGCTAAATGTAAACAAACGTTCATGGATGCATTTGTTACTCAAAGCACACACTGAAGAAAAGTGTTGGCGTTAGTGTTAGTGAATCCGACGTGAACGTTACAGTGAGTGAACTGATTCCAAAAGAAGATGATATTTGCGTTGTTAGTGAAGTGACTCCGAAAGAAGATAATTGGACTAGCGATAGTACTAACGATAATCTCAAGTCAGAATGGCCTGAAATGTGGACTGCTGCTATGAAGGATGGGAAGAAAGAAACCTCATCATGGTCTCTATGTAGGTCTGGTAGAATTGGGTGTTCACTTGTTATAGCGTGACAACCTTAGGTCCATTTAAATCGCAAAGAATGAAAGTTTCCAAGGAATGGAGTTCGATGTCAAACTCATTTAATGCCAGCATTTGTACAGCACAACTTACATCATTGAGGAAAAAAACTATTTGAGCATTCAAAGTCCCAGTCACACAAAAGCGCTGAAAGCATTACACAGGGAGCTAAGACACATTCGACTGAAAAGTTGTAGACCTTTTAAATGAGACTGAAGTAGAGGCCAATATCAAGATTTTTAGAACTGCATATTTTATTGCTAAACATGATAGACCAAATTCTGATCATGCTGAAACTGGTGCAGTTGCAACAATTAAATGGTACAGTGATCTCACCTGGTTTGCGATCGAGATTTAGCGTTACAAACATAATTGACCATGCTGCGCGAGAAATGAAGTCTAGTTGGCAAAGACACATTTAAAATAAATGGAAAAGTATCTATGATAGTAGATGAGTCTACAACTGTCAGTACCAAAACTACTTTGATAGTGTATTTAAATGTGAAACAGATAAGTCAACTGATCTGCATTTAATTTTCTCTTTTAGATTTGATATAATTGCCTGATCAAACAGCAAAAACTATTACCGATAACTTACTAACATGGCTCAGCACGTATGGATTCGACCATACATATCTTCAGAACAATCTAGTTTATCTTACATGTGATTGTACTAGTGTCCCGGTGGGAAGAAAATCAGATGTTGCACAACGACTGCAACGAATGTACCCTTCTATTATCGTGTGGCATTGCCTTAATCATCGATCAGAATCGTAAGTTGGTGACGCAATTTCTCAAATGCATGGTGTTGATAATTTCCGTGCATTTATGAACAAACGGTACTCATTATATAGCCAATCTCCCAAAAACCAAAATGAAATTGAAAATTGTTCGTCGATGCTAAGCGAAAAGATCAAGAAAATCGGTCGTGTATTGGGAGTGAGGTGGGTTTCAAGTTTGTTTCTAACCGTTTCTGCATTTTGGAAAAGCTATAAAGCTCTGTGTTGTCACTTTGAGTCTGCAAGTAATGATACAAACCGCTCGCAATCGGACCAAGTCATATTCAGTGTGCTCTACATATGTATTGCATCGAAACAATATGTAATGAACCTGGCACTAATGCATGATGGTTTATTCAGACTCTCACACTTTCTGAGTCCCTCCATAGACGAGATATTACTCTTATTCGTGCTGATAAGCTCGTTCGCCGCACCATACGATTTCTAGACTCATTGAAGGAACGTACAAGCAAACATATGCTGGAAGCAGAGAATGTAGTAAAGGAATTTTGCTCAGTAAAACTTATTGATAATAACAATATTGTTTCTGTAAATCACGCTAAGATTTTAACCAGTGGCGTAAACAATATGAAACGCTACTTATTTTCAACAACCTTTTACCACGAGTCAATTCGATCGCAACCAGGCTCTACAAACATGATTCCCAGTAAGGTTGACATAATTGCAGAGCTTTTTGTTCTAGAAATTAGTGAATGGTCAGCAGAAATACACCCAAGTTATGGAGAAACTGAAATAGAGCCTCATAGCAGCAGCTTCGGATTGGTATTTTCGATAAAACTTATGGCCGACAGAGATTTCCTGGACAATGGTGGATGATATATTCCATATAATTTGATTCCTCTTATTAATGGTTCAAAAGTTAACCCTTGCAGCTCTTCTGAATGTGAAAGAGGCTCTAGCTCTATGAACCTTATAATTACGAACACTAGATCAAGATTATTAATTAGCCATGCGTCAAATCTTATGTTCATCAAACTCCACGGACCTCCGATTAAACAGTGGAAACCAGACAACTACGTTCGCAAGTGGCTGAGGAATCATCGCTCAGTAACTGATACCCAGATCAAAGCAGTCAAGAATACAGAACGTCCATTGGATCGACTTTGGAAATTCCTTTAAGGATATAAACTAAACATTGTTTCACCTAAGGACAAATTACATCCATGCAGTTATGTAAGTCATAACTCATAAGTGGCAATTTTATTATTCTTAAACCGCAATGCTAACCTTTATTAGTTATTAGTTTCTTCTTACTGATTACAGCAGCCATTTGCTCCTCGAACCATTCATGCCATGTATTACAGTAATATTAGCCAATGCATTGTATTACAATTTACGACCATGGATCACCCATTCCAGTTCTTGTACAGACGTCTGAGACAGTAGGCCTATAATTGATGGTGCAGCCTTTGCCATTTTCTACTTGTGTACACACTTTTACATTTTGAAGCTATTTCCATTGTCTTTGGGTTTTAAAAGCGTAGAAACTCTGCCTATTATATACACGTGTATTTAAAAATCGTTCATGTTACATGGTGCCTTCCTTNACTGAATATGTTTTGTGTTGTAATGTGCTATGTGTTGTAATTGTAACCTTGTTGCAGGTAAACTAGACAAGCTGTACGTGTTGGGATGTCTTGGGTTGGTACTACTGCTACTAATACTGCTCACATTATGGAGCAAAGAGATCTACTTGTGCTTCAAGAAGAGGAAATGTAACAAGTTCTTCTATTCAGCCAAGGAGAAGAAACTGGCCGCAATAAAGGTGAGGGAGGACATTTCTCACAGCGATATCTTACGTACCGCTGTTAGGGTGGCGACATATCACTTAGGCCTACTGTTATTTTATCGCATGCATGGTGGCGCTTTATTAAGTATAGTCAAAACCTCTCTAATTATGTTTTTATGGCCAAAGAAACGGTTTGACTAGTAACGGCAGTACAGGTAGATAACAGATTGACTTTAGTACAGTAGCATGTCGTGTAACTTTTTGAAGAACTTATGGCTTTCCCTCATTTGTTTGCGTCATACTTAAGGTTGGATGGCAGGAAATGCGAGTTAAGTGGAGTATTTTTCAAAAATTTATATAGCGAAATAACTGTTTCGGACAAAATTTAAAAAAACTTTGCTCCAGAATAAGCATAGAGTATCATTTTCTTCACATGGTGACCTCAACATTTCTTGAATACCTTTCAAGGGTGTCCTGGAATTTAATTACAACTTTTTATCTTCCTTTAAAAGGTTTATCATAAAATACAAATATGCTCATGATATATTCAACAACTTTAGATATCACCATGTGTAGAAAATCAAACTCTCTTTTTCTGCTTGAGAAATATTTGATTTATTTTGGCGAAAAAAAATTATTTGTGATAAAAACTGCAAAAACACTGATCTTTCCTCGCATCCTTTACAGTCCCATATTAAGTTGATCAACTAAATTAGACGATTTTTTTTAATCACCATATTTTGGGTTTTAATAAAAGTAATGTCTGGGTTCATAATAGACCTATATATTGGATGACCGTGGTTCAATGATGCGCTCACAAATATAATGTTTTCTACATTTAATTGATGATACATTGCAGTTGATCATCAGTAACAACCTCACCTAATATCTTACAGGTGATCAGCAGTAACAACCTCACATAATATCTTGTAGGTGATCAGTAGTAACAACCTCACCTAATATCTTACAGGTGATCATCAGTAACATCCTCACATAATATCTTGGAGTTGATCAGCAATAACAACCTCACCTGATATCTTGCAGGTGATCAGTAGTAACAACTTCACCTAATATCTTGCAGGTGATCAGCAGTAACAACTTCACCTAATATCTTAAAGGTGATCAGTAGTAACATCCTCACCTAATATCTTGCAGGTGATCAGTAGTAACAACCTCACCTAATATCTTGCAGGAGATCAGTAGTAACATCCTCACATAATATCTTGCAGTTGATCATCAGTAACAACCTCACCTAATATCTTACAGGTGATCAGCACTAACATCCTCACATAATATCTCGCAGTTGATCATCAGTAACAACTTCACCTAATATCTTGCAGGTGAACAGCAGTAACAACTTCACCTAATATCTTGCAGTTGATCATCAGAAACAACCTCACCTATTATCTTGCAGGAGATCAGTAGTAACATCCTCACATAATATCTTGCAGTTGATCATCAGTAACAACCTCACCTAATATCTTACAGGTGATCAGCAGTAACATCCTCACATAATATCTCGCAGTTGATCATCAGTAACAACCTAACCTAATATCTTGCAGGTGATCATCAGTAACAACCTAACCTAATATCTTGCAGTTGATCAGTAGTAACGACCTCACCTAATATCTTCCAGGTGATCAGCAGTAACAACCAAACTACCGACCAGAGGATGGGGTACAGGACCGAGGGTCTCAAGCTGGAAATTCCGCCCCCACAGGATACCTCCGTGCCACGCAGTGTATCCCCCTCACAGTACCCCACGACGCCTGCCACCGCCTCGACCCCTTTGAGCCGCCACCATAACCACCACACCCCTCACACTTCCACCCCGCTCAGCCGCCCCCGACACCCCACGGAGGACGCAACCCTCGATTACGCATACGACAACCCAGCGCTGTCGTCATCGTCACCCGTGCTTGACAAACAGGGGGTGGGGAGCGGTGTGGCGCCGCGACAGGAGAGCTCCTTCTGACCGCCCCCATGAGCTGGGGGACGTCGGGTTGGCTTCCACCCCTCCGCCATCCCTGCAGACGTTGACGCCAGTTGAACCAGTAGTTATCAACAGTTAAACCTTTGTTTGTATAGACATAGGCCCTTTATGGTGGCGTGGACCTTGGTTCTATTCCTGGCACCGCCAGAATATCTCATTACCCGGATATTGGTCCAGCTCATTCGACAAACACATCGGCTTCAGTGTCGATTGATTAGTATTAAGTGGGCTGTTTTAGGTTAAGTTAGATTATAAATGTTGTTAGGTGGAAATAGACTTGTATTTGAAAAGTGTTTGTTAGTTATTAAAATTTAATCCAATTTAATTTTAGGGTTCTGTCACTTTGAAGAAGGTTTATTAGCAATAATTCTGTCCATGAGCACAAATAGCAAGTAAAACGTTATGATCTAAGACGTTGGATTTGTTGTAAGGATTTTAATTTGCAGCTTTATCATTCCAAAATGAACATTTCTTTGTTAGGAATAACTCAGATCTGTATTAAATAAGCAGAGATTTTGTTTTATGAAATATTTTTTAAGAATCTACGTTGGAAGTATCTTTACTTAGCCTCATTCACCACAAAAAAAGTTAAGCTTACAGGAATATTGGTACCACTGGTTGGTGAACTATTATTGTCCGGAGCACAAACAAGTAAAACACATTCATGTTGTGGTATTAATAAACTTTCTTCCAGTATTGTTTAGGAGACTACAGGCTTATTTTGAATATTGATTGTAAGGTATTAAATAGTTTTGTTTATTTCCGCGATGCCTTTGTACCGGTTAGGGGTATAAATCTAAAATACATTAATTACGCTTATGAAATAGGTGGAGGAGGAAGGGATAGGTTTAGAAGAAACGTAACTAAATTTGCTTGCATGGAGAATGGGAAAACCTCCCATGAAAAACCACCCTCAGTCCACCCGAGCAGGATTCAAACCTCTCTCACACAGCTTTTTTTTTCTTTTCTTTTAGCACTGCGTCTTACTACCGATTCGGACTGTATGCATATTTAATAATTATGCCAATGATTAAATGAAAGTAAGGTTGAATTTAGAGGAAGTGTACTCCCATTATCATGGAGAGAGATTGGGAAACTACGCAAAGAAAACTACCCTCAGTAAACCCGACCGAGATCAAACCAGTGTTACAGTAATGCCTGTGACAACAGCTTATTAAACATTTTTTTCCCATCCGTGATCCCTTTTTCATGAGACAAATAATTAATAGCGACCCTGGGCAGTAATGGTTGAGTTGAGTTTTTTTTAAATATAATCTAGTGTTTGTTTTTGAGCAGTTTGACATAAAAATACCGGAAGTACTTGGGGTGCTTTTATTTGCTTCAAACAGACAGAAAAAAACTCTCTTTATTTTTTTTGCCAAGTTTTTAATTAATTTAAAAGCTATCTAATCAAAATTTTAAAATTTGGTGCTTAAGATGTACATGCTCATGCGCAGGGGCAACAAATTTTAAAATTTCAGTCCTCTGCATCCGATAGGTAGGAAGCTTAGAGCTAAGAGGAAATGTTCCCGCATTCTTGTGAAGTGATAGTAGGTTACTATTTAGGGGAAATCCCCCTTGGTGTACGAGGATGAGATTTGAGTCCATGACCTTCTCATCACCGGTATACGTGACTAGACGAGCTTGACGTTTAATCTGCGCTCCTACCAATGGGTTTCATGTTTTAAATATGCAACATTATTTTTAAAATAGTTTCGCATTGGACCAAGCTTAGTAATGTTGACTACCGGCATTGGTGGTCGCATTGTCTAACGCGTCACTCCCCTAGTGGGCTTAATTGTCTATGCCAGAAATATTGAGGTTTTAAACTTGGTCGGGAGTACGAAGGGTGAATTTTTTTAATTCCAAGTGGTTTAAGATTCTACCTTCATGTGAGTGCTGGTACATTTCCATATAACTCTTGCCTCTTCCTTGTACATAAACATTAGTGTAATTAATGTATGTATAACACCTGAACATGCTGGTGAGACATGGGGTGGGGGTGGGGAAAGGAAAGTAAAACCCACGAAAGCCCAGAACTTCATTACAGAACTAACTTATATTTTGATACCCGCCTCGGTGGCGTAGTTGGCTAACGTTCTAGTCGTGTTGAGCTCGACTCCTGAGGATGGGGAGATCGAGGTTCGAATCTCGGTCGGGTGAACTGGGAGGGGGTTTTCCTAAATGGTTTTCCACTCTCCCTCCACGCAAACTCGGGTTCACTTCCTCTAGTTCAACCTTCCCAATTCCTAATCCAATAGCGTAGTTAGTACTTAAAAGCGTATAACCCGAACGGGTAGTAAGACGCGGTGCTAAATAATAATAAAAAAATATATTTTGATCAACTTAAATACATTTTATTAGACTGTAGATTTGGAAACTTTTGTTACATTGTGGAAAAACTTGTACCACAACACCTTTAATGTTTGTTTTACACCATTTTAGAGAAGGATTTGTTTGTATCCACAAAACCCAGTATAGAGACTGAACTTGCTTGTACAGTACTAGTAATATGTACTGTACTATTATACATTTAGAGGTGAAGTCCTTCCGAGAGGAGAAAACTAGTTTTTTTTAAAAATAAAATTAAGGTGCCAGAACATTTAAACATAGCTAGCATCTACCTCGTGTGTTTTATTTTGATATTTTCTTTCAAGATGTTTTACATTTTTTGTTTTTCTAAACTCTTTAGTTTCATATACTTTCTCAGTCAAAAGTAGCTTACTTTACCAGACAGTATCGTGAATATTGGATTTATAGCTGTTTTTTCTGTATCGTGTTTTACTACCTGTCCAGGCTACTCGTATTTAACCATACTAGTAGGGGAAGTAATGAAGGAGGTAAAAATTTAGGAAAACTACACCCTCAATACGTCCAGCCGAGATTTGAGCCTTGACCACAGGCAAACTGGACTAGATGAGACTGACATTCAGTCCACTTGCCCACTGGTGCGGGAATATCATAGTATTAAACAGTTCTAAGTCATTTAGTTAAATAATGGTAAATATTTGAAAAATCAGTAACCTCATTTTACTTTTGTTGTTGTAAATACCAATAAGCTACACTAATGTATTTTTATTTTATAAATTCTTTATATATTTCTGAATGTAAAATATACATCTTTTAGTACCCTATGAATGTAAGCGTTTGGTGAGTAGTTTTATAAGACATAAAAATATCTGCAATTGTAGATATGGTATTTCTAATATGAAACATTAAAATGATTACTAAATTATCCAAAAATGCCTTAGAACAATACAAATATCACTTCTTTAGTTTATAATTTCCCTTGCAGTTACTATCTTTGTTATTAGATCATTCACCTTCATTACATGATTGTGGACAAATTGTATGATTATTCGAAGACACAACATAATACACTTTAGATTTAATTAATAATTTAGGACCACCATTCTTGACTACATGTTATTAACAATCATAAGCAAAATTATTTTCTTTAGCTACACTTTGCTCAATTTTGGTGAACCAATGAAATTTACTAGTTTTATTATAATTCATTTTATCACTACTGATATCACAATTTAGCTTTTCAAAATAAAATTGCTTTGTAAATGACACTTTAGAAAAAGTATCTTTTAATCATTTCAAATGATAATGTTCAGTTGCAGATTATATAACTTTACAAATACTTATATGATAATGGTTTTAGTACCTAACTTTTAAAACTGTAAGCAAAGTTACTTGCTATCTAAATGGGACTGTTGCTCATTTTTTCACCTAAAACTGGTTGTTAGAGATTGTGTTGATTGCACAAATTACACATAACACAAACACAAAGCACATTTAGTATTTTTTCAAACAGTATGAAAGCAATCATTGCTAAATAAATACCATTAGAGTGTGTTTAAAAAAAAATTCCACTCTACTCATTTTAATTGAAAAATAATGGCATAAAGTTTTATACAAAAATAAATCCTAAATTCCTATTAAAATGTTCAAAGTGCCACAGTTGCTCTTACCATCATTAATATTTTTCTAGTACATTTTAAAAAATCAGTACACAATGAGATTTTTCTTAAAATATACAATTTTTCAAACATAATTTGTTCACTTTCACCGTGATTCGTCGTATTAAGGGGTGGATCATTACAATTTTTTGATCTGTAGAGTATAAATTTTATCATAATATAAATGTTTACGATTAATCTAGATTGATTATGTTTATGGCAAGGGTGTGGAGTCAGATTCGGCAAAAATGTACCAACGCCGACCTAAAAATAAAAACTTATATATCAATATATAGTAATACCTAATATCATTTAAATTTTAGACTTTTTTAATTCTTTACGACCAATATTTGTAATTTGGATTAACAAATTTATTTAAATATATGTTCATAACGTCAAAGAGGTATCCAATGAAGTTGTAGCATATTACTGTGATAAATATAAATTTGTTATTAATAATTAATAAACATTAGCCATTTATGAAGAAGTTTGACACTAGAAAAATAGAGGATTTTGAGTCGAAAACTTGGCGAAACAACTCCACAGCCCTACTTTATAGACACTAATAATAGTATATAAACATGTTATATTTGTATTTTGGAACCTGTATTATGTACATTAATGATTTTAATAATAAAATTAGCTTTGATAACAAAAGATAAATTTTAAGACAAATATTATAAAACAGGTATTTATGAAAGAAATTCATTAATATTTTCACATATAGGCCTATCAACAAAATTTAAAACGATGTTTCTTAATCTAAAATATGTTTTATATACCGGTAATGACATTGTTATGTATTCGTTAGAGAACAATTTTTGCACATTACTGATACATATACACACGTGATAAAATATAAAAGTATTTAATTGAGAATAATAAATTATTTCAAAATGCTTTTGTTTGTTTTTGATATAAAGTGTATTAAATAATATTACAAATTGGGATTGATTTTGTATTATAGAAATTATATTGTAAATCTATAGCATTTTGCTATAAGTAATTTTAAAGAATGAAGTGCTTATTTTTTTCTTTTTACTAATATTTGTTTGACATGACTATATGAAGAACACAGTTTAGTTATTATTAGAAACTTATTTTTGTAATCAATAGAATAAAAAGAAGAAAATAATTTATTTTTCATTTTTTTCATTTAGCACTGGTTTGTTGTTTATTAAATTTAAATTGTTATTGAAAAATGTCAAATTTCTTATATATGCACTTATTTGGTTACTCACAAAATGTTTTTGTATAATCAGTTATACAGTAGCCCCAAGGCTTGTTTGGTGCTGACTGACAGCTCACAGCTGACTTCTGACAGTCAACATTTAGGTATATACCTAAATTTTGACTGTCAGAAGTGACAGCTGCTAAACACATGTTTTTGTAGATCATTTGGTTTGGCGTAGGGATACATAATTTGGTCTGGTAACTTTTCAAAGCCGTCAGCTGTGAGCTGTCAGTCAGCACCAAAGAAGCCATGGAGCTACTGTATGTATTTCGAATATATTTGTTAAAATGATGGATACTTGAATGTTACATTCTGAAACTTTACAAGTCTCAAAAAATTTGTGATTCATTTTATACAATATTGACCAACATAATTAGATATTGGTGAAATAAAATGTACACATTTGTTTTAATTATGTTAAAAAAAGTTATCTCTCATAATTTTAAGATATAAACTTTTATTCAGCAGGACACTTAAGGTGTGATGGAAGGGGATACAAGAAAAAAAAAAGCTAGTGTTTTTTTCTGTGTTTATATCAAAACATTTTTTTTCAGTCAAAATAAATCTAAAATTTCTCCAGAACAAACAGAGAATTTAATTTTCTTCATGTGGTGATATCAAGTTCTTGAATATATATCGAGGCTATCGTGGAATTTAATGACATCTTTTTCTCTCCATCAAAAAAAAATAAATCACCTAATGCCGCTATGCTCATGACAGATATTCAACATCTTTTGATATCAATATGTAAAGAAAATAAAACTCTAAGTTTGTAGTGGAGCAATATTTAATTTGTTTTGGTTGAAAAACCGTTTTGACATAAAAACTGCAAAACATTGGCCTTTTCACACATTCCCTTCCATCTCACCTTATTACATTATCTTCTAGTTTGTATGTGTTTTAGTAGCATGAAACCAATATATCATAATTATCTTGTTAAATTTTGTTAACATTCCTCCCTCTAAAAACTATAACATGAATGTTTACCCTAATCTTAACACAATAAAAAAATGTACTTTAAAGTGTCAAGAATATAAGTATGTTTAGTTTCACTTACTCAACAATTTATCAAGTTTATTTTAATGTAATGTTGAAGCATTATGATTGGGAAAATGGTGTAATAACTTCAATTGTTTTGGCTGAGACTAGATTTAATTTAACTGTAAATAGTAACCATAGCAAATTTAGTTAACATATTATCCAAAAATGTAGTATTTGCTAACTGAGAAAAGAGTTCACATGCTCTGTTCACATTTAACTGACACAAATCATTTGAAAAGTAACATTTATTGCCATTATGTGTTTTAAAGTTGATAGTTGTCTGACTCTTTTATAAAAAATATATTTTTTGCTAGCTTTCATAAAGAATTTAAAATTAATTTGAATTATACTTTATGTATAATTATTTAATTGGGGTTTATTGTGGGTTTTCAATACATTTCAAAATATTTAGATTGTGTTTTAAGGCTTTATTAAAAGTACCCTACCAGAAAATTACATATCAATGTAGTGTACAAATTTAGATTTTCATTATTTAAAATGTGAATATAGTTTTTTTTTAAATTTTAAAATGTGAAAAATTCATGCCCTACATATATTACTATGCCTAATTTAAAAAATAAGCTTAGTTGTTAATAACAGTGTATGTTTTATGACTTGAACTAAATTGATAATATAATAATATATGATTGTAAAACTTTAAACTATATTTAAAAATATAAGAAATACATTTAAAGTTTTTCTTTTTCTTAAGAAACATAAATATTTATTTTGGTTTTTTATTTTCAATAAAATAATAAGAATGTGTTTGAATAGCAAATAAATATGTAGGCCATAGCTGTAGATTCATAAAGAATTCTAAATGTAAAGAGAAATTATAAGATATTCATTAAAAGGTAGCACCAATTAAAATTTTGACTATAGAGGCCTAATATTATATGATATTACAGTAAAACCCCGTCAGATCAAACTCCAATAGCCCAAAATTGCGGATAATCCGAACATACTTTTCAGAAAATGAAGGAAAAAAACCAAGTCAAATGAAACATATTTTATTGGTTAATAAGCTCAAAGTTTAAATAGAATTGTAAGAAAGAGTGATATCTGATAATAAATGCTTTATATTTACATGTTGTAGTCAACAGATATTTTCCTATAACTAAAAATAATTACAGTAGGTACATCTTATGTCATACCTCAGTTAAATAAATGAAAATACTGTATCCCTGTATGAATTTTCGCTAATCCGAACAAGATTCGGTATCAATTACTTTGGATTAACAAGGATTTAGTGTAATATATTTTGAGTGTGTGAACAAATTATAAAAAATTAAAAATAATTGAATATTGTAAAGGGCATTTTATAATAATGTTAATTTAAATCAAATAATATAGTTGATATATAAACAGAAACTATCAATTGATTAAAACTATTATTCTAAATTAATATTTAGAGTTATACTTTTGGACTTTACCTTGTTGGTGATTATAATAATATATATTTAAATACTGTTGTTTTAAACTGTTAGTATTGAATATGGTATATTATTAAATAGTTATGGTACCCATGTCTATATATGTACCAATCACTTAAATGTAGAATATGTTATACTTTTGCTCACACTCTAATTTTAGAAAATTGAGTCCATTTGATGAATAATCTGAAAACTTATCAGTTAAAAATAAACATAACTGAGACTTTTGCATTTGAGACTAAATTAATGTATTATATATCTTATTTAGTACATATACCACTAAACTGGTTAATAATTGTAAATTAAATATTGATCCTGGTGACCATGTTTATAGGAAAGGGGAAATAGCAGTTTATGAATAATAGAGCTAGCTTCTTAGAATCAGTTTAAAAATACACACTTCAATAAGTCTGTTAACCTTACTAACTGTAAAATATGTTATGGAAGAGTAATGCTACGTAATTTAAGGGTGAACCTCATCAGATACTCTTTATTCTCACATTAAGATTGATTAAACATTGATTTGAAACCAATTTAAAAAATATTACAATATACATCAGTACACTATAACACTGTATGAATTAAATATAAAATATATAGATATTTGTAGGCAATAAAATATTAGCGCACATTCAACTGCTGTTGGATTAATAACAACTGTTTCTAACAACACTTTTTGGATCATGCGAGTTTATAGATATGTAGGCTAATTTGTTGAAAATTAAAATGGATTCTAATAATGTTTACATACTATTTTAAGAAATTTCACTGCTTTGTTAAATTTCAGCGGAAAGAATGGTGTTAAAATCAATTTTTTTTAAACTTTTTTTTCTCACATTATTTATGCAATGCGCTAGTAACTTAAATGTCACAGTTCTTATATTTACACCCTACCTCAGTATATTTGTACTGTTAGTGAAACTTATTTACAGCAAGGATGGGATTTTCATAGCCACATACGACTTTGATTAATTTGTGAACCCCAGATTTTGAGGAAATTAAAATTTATAATTATAACATTATTATATATCATTGTGAACAATAACTAAAAATCACAATATGGCAAACTTTGAAATATTAAACTGGATTATATTCAAATGG
Organism: Timema douglasi; assembly: GCA_901482245.1. Classification (NCBI taxonomy): domain Eukaryota; kingdom Metazoa; phylum Arthropoda; class Insecta; order Phasmatodea; family Timematidae; genus Timema; species Timema douglasi. The sequence continues at coordinate 34,979 of CABEEJ010004568.1, forward strand.
ACACAAAATATTTAATATAAAGTGTTAGTAATTTGATTAGTAGTTTAGAGCTAGTATTAACTGTTCAATGTGTTTGACACATGTTGACACCTTATCAGTATGATTCCCTCCATGAAAAATGTGTACATAAAATTAACTAATAATATATGCAACTTTATAAAAACATTCGTAACCAACTATGTAAGTTGGTATAGGTATCTTGAATAGTGAGGAAGTAATTTCACATCGTCAAATTGATGCTCACTCCTTACTCACTTTTGTGACTACTATTCTCATACACATTTGATTATAATGTGTAATGAACTGGTTTAATTATGTGCCTTATTTTTGTGCAAAAAAAGGTGTAGATATGTTGTGCAGCCATCCTGTATTATGAGGGTGCAATAATTTTGATTTTGTGTTAGTATTGTTAGTAGTGTTGTTAATGTTCTTGGTTGTGAAAAAATAAAAATTAGCTCATATCCTTAATTAATTAATTAATTAGTAAACCATTGCTTTATATGCTACTGGTGTATATGTTTCCCCGATGTTTTAGATTAAATTAGATAGGTACATAAATACTAACATTATATTATGTAAATCTTGATTTAAAAATATGGTGATAGAAATGGTGTTTAGCATAAAATTGTGTCAAAGGAGGCTAAACTTTTTTGTGGTACTGTTCAATTTTTGTACTTCTTACACTTAATATTTCAGCAAGAATATACTAAATTCATCACAGTACAAGTTTTTGATTTAACTTAATGATCAACAAGGATCAAAATTTGTTCTTAAGACATGTGAGTTTGTGCCAATAAAAATAAGCAGAACTCACTAGTTTTAGCTTTATGTAGCTAAATATTTATTCATATTAAAATGTTCACGTAGTCATTTGGTCCACTAAATTAAATTGTGTATTCTAATATATCATTGCTTAGTATGAATAAATTCTAAAATGTCAGTATAATTTAATCTGACATACTAAAATATTTAATATTATTTTAGGAAAGTTAATAATAAAAGTTATCATCTGTAAAAATTAATTTGAAATAAAACTGCAAATTGAGATTATAAATTTTGAAATCTTTTATCATTGAATATATAAATCACTTGTGTTGTTTTGTAGACACAACTCTATTAATATACACAAATATATATGTAAATTTAATTAAAACTCTTTAGATTAAACTATTAATATTTTTACTATGCACAACTTAAGTTTAGTATGAAAAGGTTTTTCATCCTTACAAAATTATTTTAAATAAATATTATTTGATAGAAGAGAAGAAAATTGGCCATTGAATCTTTAAATATTCACACAAATTCGATTCCTTGTATAGCCCACACATAGTGTCTTAAATAAACACAAACAATTATTATACACTAATTTTAGAGTTCAATTGTATTAAATGTAACTGATATGCACCAAGAGCCTGTAATTAGAGTGGCTCTGAATTGCATCAACAATCATAATTATTTAAAGTATTAATTATACCCAAAGCAATAGAATATCAATAAAAAATGTACTTAAAACAGCTTTTCGACTCTTAGCATTTTAAAATGAGAACTCCTGTGATATGTAAACAATACTATTTACTTTTTTATCTCTTACATGTAAACATAACTTAAAAATTATTGTATCTCATCAACTATTTAGACTTAAGCATAAATATTAATATTTACCTGTACAGTTACACTTAAAGTAAGTGATTTCCATGCACATAGAGTTTTGAATATCCTTGATTGATTAATAGAGATAATTTTGCTAGACTTATTTTTAATAACTTTTACATAAAACATTAAAACATATCTACACATTTCATCATATCAAAATATCTAATTATATCAAAATGGATCTAAAGTTTGTTGTTAAATTTTTGAGAAATTGACTCTACTTTACATCTATTACTGCTTCCAGCCAATGGCCTGGATCAGTTTTTTATTCAACTTATAAATTTTCCACTACCGGCTTGCTAGGCCTCTCCTAGCTTCATCTGCCTTATAATCTAACTTAAGACTAGGACAGGCACAGCATCCAGTCCCTGGCCCGTTAATTCATCAATGTGAAAGGGTGAACCCACATTTTACAATCAATATTTTCCGGCCGTACCAAGAATTGAACCCGAGACCCTTAGCTCCGTAGACAGACATGCTATCAACTGAGCTAAGCGGTCAGATTTATGAAATTGACTACCTGACCTTTTAAATGCAATCTATGGTCAATGTTGTTAAGTTTATTAGGAATTAATGATAATAAAATTCCTTTAACTAAAAAAGTATTCCATCATTGTCTAGAAACTTAATTTTTCTCAACCAAAAAACATTGCCAAAATAAGTGTTAGAACCTGTTGACTTAAATAAAATATGACAAAAATAACAAATCAATTTATTATATTTTTACTATTTATCATCACGGCTATAAGAGATAGTTGCAGCAGGGAGAAAGGTATGGTTTATCATTATGGCTATAAGAGATAGTTGCAGCAGGGAGAAAGGTATGGTTTATCATTATGGCTATAAGAGATAGTTGCAGCAGGGAGAAAGGTGTGAGTTTATCATTATGGCTATAAGAGATAGTTGCAGCAGGGAGATAAGCATGGTTTATCATTACGGCTATTAATCTTGCTAGTGTGCATGCTGTACTTCCAATTTCTGAGTCCTTCTGCATGCATGGAAATCAAGCAGATATTACTTTAATAGAAAATAAACTAATTTACTTATGAAATAACTGTACTTGCTGTTTGTATTTGTGTCAGCTAAAACATAACTCTTTAATTTTCTAGGATAACTTTTATTTATTTCATCACTAAGTAATACTAAGTATTTCAAGTTTGGTTATATAAATTATGGCAATAATTATTCAATCCACTGTTTCCTCTATTAATTATTTCAAGTTATAGTTCCAGAACAATACTAATATAAATTATTATTATTATTGCAATATTTATAAATTAGGACTAGCATTTTTTATATCGGATTAAAAATATTTGATCTATAAAAACACTAAAAGGCTGTTTTAATAATAAAAAAAGCTTTAAATATAAAATATGATAAATATTAAAAAAAATTAAATTGTACTTAATTTAATTTTGAAAAAAACTTTTAAATTAGATTGACATTCCAAAAAAAAATCTTGTGTTACATTAAGTAAAGTTCGTAACACTTTTGTTTAACTAGCTCAAAAAGAATAAATTATTAGTGTTTAGTGTAACAACAATGTTTTTATATGTAAACTTTCTTTATAAACATAAGGAAATAACTTAGGTGACAAAAGAGTTTTTTCAAAGTTGGTAAATGTTTTTCACAATATTTCATTGATCTATCTTAAAAAAAATTGTATAAGAATACAAATAGGAACATATTATATGTTATATATAAAATTAGATCTTGGTGTTGGTGTTATGTTCTAATGTTGAATTATATGAAACATCACAAATATGAGCTATTATTGTATTCAATGTAATATTCTGTGATATTGCCCCTAATGGACAATAAATGCTTTGAAAGAAAGTTTGTTTACTTTTTTATAATGGTATCTATTTAGCTACCTACATTTGTTTTATTTGATTCTGGTGTCCCACAATACTTTGGTCACCACAAAGTAGTGTAAATAAAACTAAACAATTCTTATAAAATTCACTTGTTAGTAGATTAATCTTGCCGTTTAAGTGACTGGTCTAGATAACTCTTTGATTTATCTCAGCTTAAGCATAAAAATGTAATTTAAATGTGTTTGTCTTATTAAATAAAAATTACCATTTCTGACTCATTGGCTTTGTGTGTTTAGCTTACACTCTTTGTTAGTAGGAGTATGTGGAAAAACTCATATGGACAGAGTCAATAATGAATGGGTGCTGAAGGAATGCAATTTAGGAATCAGGATTTAGGATTTAGGGAATCCATTAGTTCAATGTGAAATAAGGGTCCTACGTTGGTTTGGTATGTTAAAGAATGAGTGTGGATTGAGTGATGAAGCAAATGTATGAAGGTATAGTGTGTGGATCAAAAGGAAGATGTAGGCCATGTAAGACTTGGTTACATATGGAAGACGAATGTGTGAAAAAGAGAAATATTAATTGTTTTAGGAATAAAAGAGCATGTATGACTTTGTGTATGGTTGTTGTTGAAGCGAACAGAGTATGTAAGGATAGGGAGGTGTGGAGAAAGTTTTTGAGGATGGATTAAATACGAAGTTGTTTTTCGAGCTATATTCACACTTTCTTGCCTACCCCTTAAAGGGAACGGTGTGATTAGGTAATGATGTATGTATGTATGTATATATGAGTTTGCCTTAGTAATAGAGAAATAATTAATCTGAACATTATAAAGAAAATAGCCTTTTAACCCACACCTTCGGTATGATGACTAATATAATAGCCTCTTCCCCCCTTCTTTTTCCACTAGTGTGACAAAGAATTGGAAAATATATTCGATGGTTCAGCTGCGGAACCTCACACACACAGTTAAGGAGAAGTTTTGTTTCTTCATTCCCTGAACAATAGTTCAATCACTAGAGTGTAATCTAAAAATTAAATATATTCAATAACAAATAGTTAAAATAAATTTACTTTACATAAAAATATATTTTTCAACCCAAACTATACAATCTATTAAAGAGTTTTCAAACCAATCAATAAAAGTGTACATTCTAGAATGCTAACACATCTCATGAATATACCCAAGAAGATTATTAAGAATTACATGAGTCCCTCCAGCCTGTAAATTTTGTGTGATTTTAATAGGTATAATAAATACAATGAAAATGATGTATTTTATATTTTGTGCCTGTGTCAGTGGTGGTACGGTCTAATGTGTCTAACTAGCAATATAATATTGATTTGCCAATGACAGGAAGTCAAGGTTAGGATGTTTGCGGGGAGCTATAGTTGGTGGTTTTCCCATCCCATTTACACTCTAGTGCGGGTGCACTTTCTCTAAGAAATCATCACTATCCTTTATGTTGAGTCGTTAATAATCTTGGTGTTGAATTAAATGAGTAGAGGGGGAGTTTAAAGCCATATATTACAAAATAGGTCCCAGAACATCATTATGCTCGCTCCGGTGGGGACGCGGGCAAAGGCATACATCGCGTTTTGTTTGGTTTACCAGTGATGGAAAGGGTGGGGGTATAAAATCCCAGCTGCATGTATATTGAGGTTTTCCCTGAATCGTTTCCCACTCTCCCTCCACGCCAATGCAAGTATGTTTCCTTTAAATTCTACCTGACCTTGGCCTGGCTACGCACCTGTCTGCACTGAAAACCCATGTATCGTTCCCATTAGTATTGTTTCGTAAAACATTTTATTTTAAATAATTATGTTTATTAATTGTAACTAAGTTTTATTAATATTGACCCTTAAACAGCTACTATAGTTAATCTACATTTATGTTAGGGTTTTTTTCTACACTAATATTATAAAGAGGAAAGATTTGTTTTTTTGTTTGTAATGGATAAACTCAAAAACTACTGGACCTATTTTAAAAATTCTTTCACCCATCTAAAGCTACATTATCAGCGAGTAACATAGGCTATATTTT
>CABEEJ010004568.1:40995-62208 GCA_901482245.1 Timema douglasi
TTGCAATAAAGAAAGCAAATGTATTTCATCGTTTTATTCTACATGATGTATCGCGACGTAGACAACAAACTCCACCAGCATGTTCTAAATATAATTTGAATTTAAAGGGTTAATAAACACATTGGGTTAGTTTGACTCTATTGTTTAGATACAGCATACGTAGGCTATAAACACGAGAGCAGTTGATACAGGCGATGACTGAAGCCACCAAGGCTCTCAGAAATAAACTCCATGGTGTAACGTGTCACAGCCTGCTTGAAGGCGGAGGAGGGGTTTATTTCCAACAGTACATATGAAGGTGATTGTTATAAACAGATGCAACTTATAAATCAACATCAGAATTATAATTACAGTTATGTACAGTACATTTGGTATTTTCATCACATGTAAGTACGTCAGTCATGTTTCTGTGGCTCCATTAGGGTGCCACGTAACCCTATTGTGTAAATTAGTTTTTTAATTTCAAATAATGTCTGGAACATGCTTGTGGAGTTTGTTGGTTTGTAGGTAGGTCGGCAAATCTGTCTGAACCTGTTCCAAGGTGTAGGGAGGGTCTGATGTAGAGGTGCGGTAGCGTTAGAAATCATACATACAGTAGCTCCATGGCTTCTTTGGTGCTGACTGACAGCTCACAGCTGACTTCTGACATTCAACATTTAGGTATATACCTAAATTTTGACCGTCAGAAGTGACAGCTGCTAAACACATGTTTTTGCAGATCATTGGGTTTGGCGTAGGGATACATAATTTGGTCTGGTAACTTTTCAAAGCTTTTAGCTGTCAGCTGTGAACTGTCAGTCAGCACCAAAGAAGCCATGGAATTACTGTAGTTAGAAGTTGAATTTGTTACACATTAGCGTTTTCTTAACGAATAAGAAGGTAACGTTTAGTGCAGTATTAGAGATAAAGGATGAGCTTTGTAAGTTGATTATAATTTACCATAACAGACTCGAGTGTTAGGAGGCTGGCTAATCACCCAAAAAATTGGGAGTGACTCCTTTAAAATAGGCTTATAAAGTATACACAAGGATGAGAACGTATACCCATAATGCATCTGCACTTGCTTAAAGGAGGAGAAGTGCATGGTATTAGATATTACACCGAGGGAAACCGCCGTCACGAGATCAAGCTGTCTAGTGCCAGGATGCCGTAGGGGTGGAGGGATTGGGGGTGAAGTTGGAGAGGGTTGAATGAGGTATGGTGTGGAGAGGGTAATTTACAGTTATGATTATGACGTCGGCAGCCAATGATATTGTTCCGTCTTATTCATCGGAAATTTTTAGGAAGGGGGGGGGGGATCTGATGGTGGAAAGGATGGGAAAATGTATGGTTTTCAATGGGAGTAGTAGGATCTGCAGGTTGGGGCGTTTATCTGAGTGGTGATTTTCAATAAAAAGTTTGGTTGTTGTGCCCTGACGCCTGTGAACTGTAGGTTAGGGCGCATTTTCGGGTACTTGGGAGGACCAGGTAAGGCAGCTGGTAGAGTATAGATAGGGGGTTGAGCATGACGTCTTGAAAGATGGGCAGAGGAGGTTGGGTTGGAGTGAAGGCGTAAGTGTAAAGGGCTAGACTCTCATTGGTGGTAACATAGTAGGGGCTGGGTTTGGCACTCGTAAGGTGTTGAAGGGGGCTACGGTGGGGGAGGAATTGAGATGGCAGCCAGCTTGCTGAGCCAGAACTAACTATTATACACTACTTCAGCTAACCAAAAGTGCTATGACAGACCACTATATTATTTAGCAATGTTATGAGCTAGATCTTGATATAACTGGCAATGCAATAATTTATACCTCTATATAGAATGTTCGGAACCTCATAGCCCAAACTGCACATATAGCTTGTTTGAACCAAAAGCAATACAAAATCCCAGAACATCTATATCCGGAAACCTATGCTAACACAACTAAATTGTGTTCGCCGGGGTATCAAAGCTGTCAAGCATGCGTGTACAACCAGTTGTATAGGAGTTAGGCGTGTAGTACTACACCTGTAATAATGGCAAACACTTTCTGTGATGTAGGACCGTTAATGATGACCCTCAGAACGTATTCGCTTTTCTAGATGGACAGGTGTGTTGTTTAGCCATTAGCCTAGCTCCTATGCAACCTGTTGTACACGCATGCTTGAACAATTCTGCTATCCCGGCACTATACGCCGAAACTTTGGACACAATTTAAGGGTATTAAAATAGCTTCCCGCGTGTAAGTGTATAGAGATTTTGTATAACTTTTGTCTCAAACAAACTATATGTGCAATTTGGGCTATGAGTTTCCGAACACCCGGTATAAACAGCAATGCGATGACTGATGTCTCTATATAACCAGCAATGCTATGACCGATGCCTCTATATAACCAGCAATGCTATGACCAATGTCTATATATAACTAGCAATGCTATGACCGATGTCTCTATATAACCAGCAATGCTATGACCAATGTCTATATATAACTAGCAATGTTATGACCGATGTCTCTATATAACCAGCAATGCTATGACCTATGTCTCTATATAACCAGCAATGCTATGACCGATGTCTCTATATAACCAGCAATGCTATGACCAATGTCTATATAACCAGCAATGCTATGACCAATGTCTATATATAACCAGCAATGCTATGATCGATGTCTCTATATATCCAGCAATTCTATGACCGATGTCTCTATATAACCAGCAATGCTATGACCAATGTCTATATAACAAGTAATGCTATGACCGATGTCTCTATATAGCCACAATTCTATGACCGATGTCTCTATATAACTAGCAATGCTATGACCAATGTCTATATAACCAACAATTCTATGACCGATGTATATATAACCAGCAATGCTATGACCGATGTCTCTATATAACCAGCAGTGCTATGACCGATGTCTCTATACAACCAGCAATGCTATGATTGATGCTGCTATATAACCAGCAATGCAATGACCGATGTCTCTATACAACCAGCAATGCTATGATAATGACCCATGTATGAGCGGTAGTGCCAGCAATTTACTACCATAGTAACCCCGGGACCCTCCTCCAAACTCTAGGATGCAGGTAGCCCTAATAATAGCTGCCAGTTGATATAGAGTGGTTGAGTCTATTTGTGGTGTAAGGTCGACAAACACTCGCCGCGTTCCGCTAACTACAACAAACTCAATCCAACTAGATCAGGTGAGACATTCACTTCTTGTCTTGTAGACAAATAAAACGTTTCAATTACTCAACGTAATGACTGTCTTGGAACTATAAACGTTTCACGTAAGTGTTCAATCAACTATATTATGATTTATTTAAAGGTTTCATCTTAATCAATTAATAACAAATATGGCCGATGTGTGTATTAATTCTAATGTTAGGATAATGTGATTTATCATCTACACGTGGTGATAAATATAAATGCGTTTAACACAAACGGTTAATTAAATCGTCAAGTTGATTTAATTCAGCAAGTTCTAATAGAAATATACATATAAATAATCATTGCTCCTGAAGATTTTTATATCAATATTTCCTTTTATTTATTTTATTTTCTAATTGTTTTAATACTGTATTAGTATTTTTATTCTTTTATTTGTTTTATTTAAAATTCCCGATTTGAAACTATAATTAGTTTGCGGTGTGACTGATTCGCCCAATTAATATATTGCTGTGCTTGTGTCCGGTGTTGGTAGAGGACGGAGATTAAATCACACCACTAGGTAAATAAAAGGTAAGTGGACACGCTCTAGTTTGTGAGTTTGTTAAAAAAATGTATCCAGTGAACGGCTGTACATTACAAAATTTTATAGAAAGAGATTTTTAGAAAATACAAGTATATGTTTTTTTGGCTCAAAATTGATAGCATTTTTATAGGTTTTGTTAATATCTATCAAAAGTTTTGGCTAAAGACCACTTAACTTGGCGTATGAATACGGGAAAGTAGATACATTAGAATTCTTAGCTTACAGATAAGATTATTCGTATGAAAATTGAAGTATAGTTAGTGATAGGCAGTGTTTGTTTATCTTAAAAGCGTCATGCTATCTGGGTGCATGCTGTTTTAGGTTAAGTTCTTTCACCTGGATGATTTATATTGATGACGTCTCACTTGAATATGAGTTGAAACACATATTTTGGAGCTCAAATAAATGCAATTAATCGTATAAAAGGGTTGGTTGCGTGAACAACAATCAGTGTCTTGGATACAGAGCAGATGTAAAATTATATCCAATCATCTCAAAGCATATTTTTAGTCGCTCCATTAACAAATTAGGACATGATTTCTGATCGAATATCTTATTTCTCCCCAATCAATTGTTTGATTCTACGATCACTATTTATGTCATCAAAATGTAGATCGTAGAATAATCGTTTTAAATAACTGAAATAGTTTTTGCAACTATAGTTTGGACACCCAATCATTATTTTAGGAACTAATAAAAGTAGCCTGCTAAAGTGGCCGCACGGTCTAAGGCGCTACTCTCGCAATAGACTAGACTATCGATGACGGGGAGTTTGAGGTTCGAATCCCGATCGGGTGTACTGAGGGTGGTTTTTACAAAATGTTTGTCCACTCTCCTTTCATTAAAATGCGGCTACACTTCCTTCTTAGATGTAACCTTCCTAATACACCAACCATTAACGTAATTGGTACATAAGTACATTAGTATTAACGGGTAGTAAGTCATGGGGTTAAAAAAAAGTAAGGGGTTGTGTGTAAAATATTTATTTTGAATGTGATTTCTTCCTTAGGATAAATTTTTCAACCATATAACGGAGCTATAGATGATGATAATAATAATAATAATAATAAGTTAATTAATAGCCACAAGAAAGAAATGACCTTTTCTATAATCACAGAGAAATAAAATGCTAGCCGAGGTTTAGACTAGTACATTTTATTGTGTGCACTCTTATTTATTGATTATAAAAGTGTTTAGTATATTTTTCACCCTCAAGTATGTTTAAATATTGTTTTGGGCGTCGATCCAAAGAGGCTACAAAATAGTCACAGTAGGAAATAAATCTCTACGTAATGTTTTATTATTAGATTTGTTTGGAGAGATGACGGGAGAACCACATTGATAATAATCCACATGTGCGGGCCTCCCACCATATTGACTAATGTAGTCTGACACCTTAGCTGAGTCGGTAGCGTGTCTGTCTACCTCCCGGGTTCGACATGGCTGAACAATCTATCATTGGTGAAATGTGGTTTTTCACTTTCGAAATGATGAATTAATGGCTGGGGGAGGGGGAGGGGAGGTGATTGTTGTGTCGGTTCTAGATTTAAGTTAGTTTATATAATTATAATAATTATTATTATTATTATTAGCACCGCGTCTTACTACCCGTTCGGGTTATACGCACTTACGCTAATGTGTAATGGTAGCGTGATTGTGAGATGAAATGGAGGACCTACAGTTTAACGTGGAATCCGAACCACGGTGGAGGCCTGGCATTCCACACATTCATACGAGTGATGTAATTAAATAGGAGGGTCATAATACAAATAATATTGCCATTTGTATTTTCCCCCTCCCTTGTTTGTTCTCCTACTGACGGACAGCTCCACCCAGGATCCTGTGAATTTCTGTTCGACTATTCTAGCGTTTTAAGGGGGAAGGGGACGCGAGAAAAGGCAAGTGTTTTTGCAGTTTTTATGTCAAAACTTTTTTTTTTTTGCTAAAATAAATAAAATGACGCTCCAGTACAATCATAGAGTTCAATTTGCTTAACATGTTGATATAAATAGTTCCTGTATATCCATCATGATCATGGCGGCATTAGATGAGAAACTCTTTAAATGAAGAGAGACAGTTGTCGTTAAATTCCAGGACATCCTTGACTTATATTTAAGAGCTTTTGAGGTATTTATGCGAAGAAAATTAAATTTTATGTTTTTATTGGAGCAGTGTTTGATTTATTTTTGTCAAAAAAAAAAATGTTTTACCATAAACACTGCAAAAAACACTGGCTTTTCCTCGCCTCCCCCTTCCATCTCACATTAACCAAATACACTGTACAGTTTATCTATTCTCTAAATGTAGGTTATTGCTGCTTAGGTCGAGGATGAGGGATGAAGATGACCCTGACCCTTACTACACGTCCCTGTGCAGTGCCAAGACCCTTCAGTCCAACCAGAAAGGGTTCTTCCAGGACTACGCCGACCGGGTGACGGAGGCCGTGGGTTCGAAATGGATCGAGCGCGTGTTTGGCAGACTCGCCACAGACAGAGACAGGATAGCAGCCTGCTACGCTGATGACAAGGTAGACACCAATCTTTATAGGAACGGCCTTCCTTATCTGACAGATAGAACAGTTGTTTATCTAGCCCCGCCTCTTACTACCCCTTAAGATTATACAACTATGTACTGATTACATTGATGTGATAGGACCCGCCTCGGTGGCGTAGTTGACTAACGCGCTTGTCGTGTTAAGCTCGACTGCTGAGGACGGGGAGATCGAGGTTCGAATCTCGGTCGGGTGAACTGGAGGGGGGGATTCTTAAACGGTTTTCCACTCTCCCTCCACGCAAATGCGGGTTCACTTCCTATAATTCAACCTTCCCAATTCCTAATCCATTAGAGTAATTAGTAACTTAAAGCGTATAACCCGAACGGGTAGTAAGACGTTGTGCTAAATAATAATAATAATAATAATAATAATAATAATAGGATGTGTTATGGATTAGGAAGGATGAATTTAGAGAAGGTGTACCCACATTTGCGTGAAGGAAGAGTAGAAAATCATTTAGGGAAAACCATTGTCAGTACCCGACTGAGATTCGAACCTCGATCTCCCCGTCATTAGCAGTCTAGTCTATATCGAGAGTTGCGCCTTACACCATGCAACCGAGGTACGAGGATCTAATCCCAGCCGGATGTAGTGAGGTTTTTTTTGTTTTTTCTAAATGGCTTACTCTACGTATTTTAAAATATGGAAACATTTCCCCTAAATTAAACCCTCGTCATATCTCTCTCTCATAGGAGTAAATATGAGGAAAACCCTTGCAGTAACGTGCGAAGGGCGTTAGAGCTAATAGTCGACTGATTTGGTAATAAAATACACGAGTTTAAATATTGCGTGGAGTAACTCAGACCGGGAGTTTTATTATGACCAGAGTCGCTCGTAAACTGAATAACGACTGTTGGACTGGCCAGAACGGAGCGTTACTGTGGGTTCACACGCACTCGTTGATAAACCTGAGCAGAACAGAAGCGTAACCACGTGACAAGCTATAAGCCAATCACAAGATTTAATCAACGCTGCCTGCTCGGTGCGGTCTCAAATAACTTCGGCTTTTTTTAAAAAATATATATATTGAAGAAAGTAACGCCATACAATTAAGTATATTATATGAAAGACGAAACTCGGGGGATGAATTATTATATTTACCTGCGGAAATCATCCGTAGCGGAGTCCTATTAGAAAATATGAAAAATAATATCTCGATACGGGAATCGAACCTGGGACCTTTGGCTTAGCGCAGAACTATCCGGGGCTCGTCCCGCGTTCAGGTTCATTCTCCTTTTCTGCTTGACAACATCAGCTTGGAAGAATAAAACACATTTCAACACCAACCGAGGGAATCGGTACGCATGCGCAAAGTATAAACAAACCGAGTCAATATGCGCATGGACCTAGAAAGCGTGATACCAGCAGACAGCTGCATCTACTGTTGTGATGTAATTTGAAATAATTGGTTAGATGTAAAACGTCTGTGTGGTTCTTGTTCTGTATTGATTTGTTTCATTCACAACGTCATAATTAGAAAAAGTTCTTCGTGGTAGTATTTTAAAAGAACTGCTCACTTACCAGAGCAGCGTTTTTAAACCGGTGTGCCGCGAAGTGTCTGCAGGTGTGCCGCGGGGTGAAAAAGAAGCGAGACAAATTTGAATAAATATTTAAAATCTATGTTCAACGCAATTTTAAATATTAACTCAATGATTAGCATGTCTGGGCCAAATCACTCGTAGCCCAGTAGTGGAAAGATTAGCCAGTACTAATGTACCGTTGTTCAGGAGACGCACGAATGTACTAATCGTACATCCTTTCCGTAGGGGATCTTACCAGGTCCCGATGAAATGAGATGATGGTGATAATCAGTATGAGGGAGTGAAATCAGTAGAAATTCTTAACCCTAACTCAAGCCTAACCAACCAAATACTGATGACCTTTGGGATAATTCTCCTTTAGGGAAAGTTACTCTAAGTACCTGTCATGAATCGTACCCAGGAACCCTAGGCTCTTAGACAGGTGTGATGACCTCTACACAACGGGGCCGGTTCCTTAACAAGGTGACCTCAACAATAATTGTTGAATATCTGTCAATGGTGTCCTAGAATTTAATGACAACTTTTTCTCTTCATTGAAAACGTTTTTTTAATCAAATGCATACTATGCACATGAAACATATTCAACAACAACAACAACAAAATGTTGATATAACCTTGTGAAGAAAATTAAACTCTATGTTTTTACTGATGCAATATTTTATTTATTTTGGACAACAAAAAGTTATGCTATTAAAGCTGCAAAAACACTGCTTTTAAGCACATTCTACTCTAAGTTTACGGCGAGCTTGTGAATCAAGCTTTACTCGTGTGCACGTAATGAGGATTTCTATAGCGTGTGAACAATGAAACATGCCAAACATTTGCTCAGATTTGCGGAAACATTTCAACGCACCTCATTGAGGCTTGTAAGATCGTGAGCTCTAATCTGGTTTCATAATTGAATACACCTGCAATATTGGACTGTAGGCCATTTACATTATTTTAATTTTCTAACAACCTACATCGGTGCATACACGGACTAAAACGTCAAACTCGTTTAGTTTGGTTTTCTGGCAACGGAGAGGTTGGGGCTCTGAGTCGGGCGTACTGTTCCACAATGTCTTTCTGCTTTCCATCCACGCAAATATGGGTACATTATCTATTAATTCCGCCTTACTTATTAGTGCAATTAAGCGCGGATAGTTTTGACGAATTTACGACATACTCAAAACATGATGAATAGCAATTATTATATTCACAGAATTTCATGAAATGTGATGTAAATAAAATGAAAAATAAAAGTTTCGTTCACGTTAACAAATTGAACTATCGTGTCGATTAAAATTATCATAATATAAAATATGATGAGGTTACACATACGAATGGCTTTAACTTTTTAATACAACCATTCCCGCCCCTCCCCCTACACCTACTACTTTACTCAGTATCCTAGACCAAGGTGATCCAACGTTTTTCATCCCAAACGCCAAATATGACTATCAGTTGACGCCGTGGGCCAAGGATATATTTAGTCATCTCATCAACTTAATATAGTCCTACAAACAACACTTAATGAACAATTACTTTCTAAACTTATACGTTCGTCACAAATATAAACTCAGTATGGAAACTACCATGTTTAAAAAATTAAAATAATTGCATCTAATAAAACTTTCATTTTAGGAAACAAAATAAATAAATGGTTACAATCGTTAAAATACTGGCATTAGCTCCCGTTTCCTTCCGCCCCAATTTAACTGTTCGTCACTTGTTGACCCAGGTACGGAGTGCGGTACTGGACCCCTTAAAACACACCCAGGAAATGTACCGACGGAAATCGGCTCCGGTGGCTTTCCAGAAGAGGATGGAGGCAGACCGTGCGCTGTCCTCCAACAACCCTCAGAAAGCCCTCATGTTGTACAGTCAGAGCTGCATGCGAGCTCCTGGTACAGGTGAGTCTGGCAACACTTCCAAGATCTGTGCCGTGATTAGTTGTCCTCCAACAATCCTCCTGGTACAGGTGAGTCTGGAAACACTTCCAAGATCTGTGCCGTGATTAGTTGTCCTCAAACAATCCAGGTGAGTCTGGCAACACTTCCAAGATCTTTAAGGTGATCAGTTATCCTCCAACAATCCTCCTGTTGAAGTTAGTATTGTATTCTTCAGGAACTGTACCTGTAGTTCTGAGACAGCGCCAATCAACTGACAACCCTATCCCTATGGGATTGCGGTAAAGGTGAATTCTATAGATTTGTTTGTCTTCCATTGATGTACTTTATTATTTGACACTTTAGTTTATTGTAGAGTATTTGTTTTTCTTTTTTAGTGTCTCAGTACACCACGAGTTATTATCGAGTAATGTTTATGCGCAGGCGTGGATGTGACCGTGGACCAGGGTTTGAGTCTCGCCCTGGCACTAGGCGGTCGCTCTGAAGCTCTCTTAGTCCTGGAGGACTACTTGCAGAGTTTGGCGGATTTAAATTTGGCAGTCAAGGAGGGCTTTCCTCAACATCTCAGGTATCACCAGCACAGGGTTGAATTTCAAGAAGAGCTTCACTCAACATCTCAGGTATCACCAGCACAGGGTTAAATTTCAAGAAGAGCTTCACTCAACATCTCAGCTATCACCAGCACAGGGTTAAATTTCAAGGAGAGCTTCACTCAACATCTCAGGTATCACCAGCACAGGGTTAAATTTCAAGAAGAGCTTCACTCAACATCTCAGGTATCCCCAGTACATTTGTAGGAGTCGAGGAGAGCTTCACTCAACATCTCAGGTGCAAAAGGAGGCAAAATCTTTATTTGGGTGACTGAGTCAATTTTAGAACGCTACCTTGTTCGTATGTTTACTTTCATTTCTTTCTCCCTACCACACATATTCACGCTTCTTGTAACATCTTTTGCATGATGAAACGATGATTCATTGACCTTGCAGGTATCAGCTCTACTGGCGCATGGGTCGCTGCTACCGGGGGTTGAACCAAGTGGCCAAGGCCCGGGTGTCGCTGCAGCTATCCGCACGGCTAGTACGCGAGCACCTTGCTCAACTAGGCAACGAGGCCCTCATCTCTCTGATGCGGCTACAAGAGGAACTGGATGACTTGATGCTTTTAAAGGAGGAGGGCCGCTCAAAGGAACCGCTCCAGATAAAACAGCCAGGTTTGGTTTGGAAAAAACTTATCTAACATGGCTAAGAAAATGTCGAAATACTTGGCAAAACCAAAGGTCCACACTTCATTTGTGGTTATTTTTGGCCTATGAATACATTTTTTAAAGAAAATTACTTCTTTGGGCTATCCAATTGGGATGTATTACAAAATGTATCTATTCTGATGATAGAAAAAAGTTAATACAAAACCATTGTGCTCGATTTATTGCGATTTGTTACCTATAGAGTGTTACCATACACATGCATCATACGGCTGGCAGACCGATGGACAATTGCGCAGGGAAAACTTCTTTTATGTTGTTTTTTTATTTCTCAAGATGAATTTGTGCCAAATTTTGCAAATACGTAGATAAATGTCTTCTCTTTCAGAAAATATGAACTTTCACGTGGGCTGCAATAAAAATATCTGTACTCTTTAAATTGGAAAATGACACCTGGACACGAGAATTGAGCCCAGAACCTTTGGTATCAATTCCCGTGTCCAGGTGTCGATTTTAAATTCAACGAATATGATATTATTTGTGGCTTTAACCGTAATTATCAAATATAATATCTTGGCTATTAGGTAATCCATTATGATATGCGCATTCGTGCTGTTATTATTGTACATTTGGCAGAATAAAGCTCTACCAAGTCGAGAGTGACTGCTTTAGCTGATAGCTCGTGATCTTAATGGATCACACATATGTATCCTATAAATTATTTCTCACTCTCACTCAATGAAAATTTGGGAACAGTTCCTCTAAATTCTATCTTTCTCAACCTTAATCCCTTAGTGTAATTAAATATGGCTTGGATTGTAAGACGTTAGAGAGAATTAAAAAAGTGTTGATTTGTTTTGTAAATGTACTGTACACTCTGTTTATCCTGAAAGGGAACAATAGTACCTTTTTTTTTAGCTACGCATCTTACTACCCGTTCGGGTTATACGTTTATGTATTAGTTACGATAAATGGTTATAGGGATGAAGAAGGTTATATTTAGAGGAAGTGTACCCACATGTGCATGGAGGGAAAGTGGAAAACCATTTAGGGAAAACCACCCTCAGTACAACTGACCTGAATTCGAACCTCAATCTCCCCGTCATAGGCAGGTTAGTCCAACAAGAGAGTAGCGCGTTAGACCATGCGGACACTGAAGTGAGTAACAGTCGTACCTTTGCTAATATAGCTATGGTCCTATCTTATATCTACCATGATGGAACCAATCAATATAAACTTTCTACCATTCAGGGCAACAGACGATACACACGCAAGGGTCGAAATATTTCCCCAATAACCTCTAGGCTAACAAGTTTTACCAAATATAAATGTGTATTTAAAAATCTAAGCTTGTCCAAATAACACTTTCAAAATATAGTTTTATAAACGTAATCGAGTATACTTTAAAGATAGATACTGCGAATCAGTAGTTTCGAGAATTTAGAAAATATTAAAAAGGTTATACATTATTTTATTTTAATTATTATGTTGGTTATCAGAGTTTATTTATTCTTTGGCAATTTATAATTATTAATTTTCTTATTAACCATCTGAAGTATCCATAAACTAATGAAGTAGGGATGATGAAGGTATTATTTTAGAGCAAATGCACCCATATTTAAGTATAGGGAAGGTGGAAAATTATTTAATTAAATATAGTTGAGGACCCTAAATAGGGTTATAACCTCAATCTTATCATTACTGGCCAACAATATTATATGAGACAGACGCCTTTACCCACGTGAGCACTGGTGCGGGTGATTTCTAGTTGATTAGTAAGAACCGGGGAGTCGAACCGAAATATTTATTGGTTTTGTTTCTTGTTATGGTTGTCCAAAAATAATTTAATGTTCCGGTTCTGATTATAGAAAAATAAATGTACCTGGTCTTTTCAGTTCTTAATTAAATTCCGGTTCTGTTTTCGGTTATCTCAATTTTGTATTTATTTTTAATAATAGAAATTATAAAATTCGTAAGAAACATACATTTAAGGAGAATATTTATATAAAAAAAAGAAGCAAACAAAATGCAACAATAAGAAATAAGGTTTCGGTTCAAATCCCTGGTAAGAGCTATTTTAAACGCCTTAAGATAAAGTGGTTATATAAATCTCTTGACAAGTATGTACTACAAATTGCATATTTATGATGATTAAGGATACACGCGGTCACATTGCTTAGAAGATGTAAATTATTCGTCTGATCATTCATAACGTACTCTAAGACGTTAGTCTCACAATTGACTGGACTGTTGGTGACGGAGGGGTCCCAGTTGGAATCTCAGTTGGGTGTACTAAGGTGGGATGTAGAGTACTCGAGAAAAGGAACAATGTTTTTTTTTGCAGTTTTTATAGCAGAAATTTCGTTAACATAAATAAATCTAATATTGCTTCAGAAAAATATAGAGTTTAATTTTCTTTACATGGTGTTATCAACAGTTGTAGAATATATTCTTGAGCATAGAAGAATCAGATGACAAAACTTTTAAAACGTTGTCAATAAGTTCCAGGACACCCTTGTTAGATATTCAACAAATGTTGATATTACCACGTGAAGAAAATTAAACTATATGTTTCATCTAGAGTAATATTTTATTTATTTTGGCCAACAAATGTTTTGCTATAAAAACTGCAAAAACACTGACCTTTTCTTGCGTTCAATACACTCCCTCCCTAGGGTAGTTATTTTTCTAAATGATTCCCCACCTTCCATCCATTTAATCGCGTGTGCAATTCCTGTAAATGCTACCCTCCACATCTCTACCCTCAAAGTGTAATTAAATGTGAATAGCCCAGGCGGGTGGTAAAAAGTGGCATAAATAATAATAATAAATCGCTACTATTTTTAGTATATACGTTTTAACAATGGTGTACTATTTTAACAGCTCTATGGACTATGTAAGAGGAGAATATATTATAGACAATGTGTTTCCGCATTAGAGGGGAGGATATGGTAAAACCACAGTGTTAATTACCGGTGAGAAATAACTCCTTAGACAGTGTATCCGAAAAGTTAATTCAAGTCACGGTTCGAGCCGACAGATCCGATGAGACTGAAAGAAATCATGTGGTTGATTTAGAGCTAGTTACATGATTACGTCTCTGATCTGGTTTTTCGTCGAGCGTGTGAACCCCACATTGAGCCCTAAGAGGAGGTGTAATGCTCGCAGACGAGACTCCACTGCCACCGGTGGCTGCAGGCTGTCACCCGGAGTTGGGGTGCGCGTCACGTCTTCTTGGGGTGTCACGGACGGAGCAAGCGGGGAGGTACGTCGTGGCGCGGGAACCAGTGGCTACTGGCGACACTCTGGTGGTGGAACCTGCGTACGCCGCCTGCCTCCTGCCGGATAAATTCGGCTCTCATTGCCATCACTGCTTCGCCAGGTAGCTTACCCTCTACATTTACAATACCAAGCTAGGTTAATATTACTACAACTGCTTCGCCAGGTAGCTTACCCTCTACATTTACAATAGCAAGCTAGGTTAATATTACTACAACTGCTTTGCTAATAGCAAGGGGTAAGGTGTCGGACCTCTGTGCTGGGGGTCCGGGGTTCAATCTTCGGTCCCGGCACAGATTTATCTGATTGCCAAACCCTCCTTCACCTCTGACAAGACGTGTATTAATCACAGCTTGTGAATGTGGGGAATGCCAGTCCTCCACCGTGGTTCGGATTCCACGTTAAACTGTAGGTCCTCCATTTCATCTCACAATCGCCCTACCATTACACATTAGCGTAAGTGCGTATAATCCGAACAGGTAGTAAGAAGTGGTGATGCTAGTAATAATTAGTAACACTACTAGAGTGAACCTTTGACAAAGCCCCACCTCGTGTCCAGGCTGAAAGCTCCAGTGGCGTGCCCGGAATGCAGTGGCCTAGCGTTCTGTTCCGTGGGTTGCCGCGACGAGGCGTGTCGATCGTACCACCGGTACGAGTGTCACTACATGGACCTGTTGATTGGATCGGGCATGAGTATCTTATGTCACGTGGCTCTCAGGATGGTCACTCAGGCCGGGGAACAGTTCTTCTTGGACCGCCGACAGGATCTGACGTCACACAGCAAAGGTGAGGGGGAGGTTGCGTTCATCAGGATGTTCATAGAGACCCACCAAGTGAATGGTGTCAATGGTTTATATTTACCACCACGTCGATACTATAACCCATATATGATAAGAATATAAGTAAGCGAAAGATAACAGACGGTCCTTTATTTATAACATTGACTGAAAATAACTATGTCAAATTAATTCTGAAATAATTAATAATTTTCGGAATAATACTATATTTTCAATAAAAAGCGTTATAAAACGCTTCTAATAATATTTCCCTAAGGATCACTCTATATTGACTTTTTATAGCTAATTTAAAGAACAATAAAACTATTATTTTTTGTTTCATTGTTATGGCAGCAAGAGATACCGTGCATGAAATACTTCATTAAAATTTATTTTTATGTTCACACTTGTATATTCTTATAACTAGGCACCAAAATAAATAAACGCTCTTGCATAAACTTAGAGAAAGACCCATACATTCCTATTGATTACAAAAGGAAACGTTTTAGTTTTGTGAGCACATGCGCATAAACACAACTGAATACGGTATCATGTCATCAACCACCTTCATTATGCATGGTTTGCCCTATTGTTGACCCTCGTTCTCAAACATAGTGTGATGTTGCCTAGATATCAGAAACAGACAGGACACTCCCTATTGTTGACCCTTGTTCCAAGACATAATGTGTGATGTTGCCTATATATCAGAAACAGACAAGACACTCCCTATTGTTGACCCTCGTTCTCAAACAAAATGTGTGAGGTTGCCTAGATATCAGAAACAGACAAGACAAGATACTCCCAATTGTTAACCCTCTTTCTCAAACATAATGTGTAATATTGCCTAGATATCAGAAACAGACAAGACACTCCCAATTATTGACCCTCGTTCTCAAACAAAATGTGTGAGGTTGCCTAGATATCAGAAACAAACAGGGAACTCCCAATTATTGACCCTTGTTCTAAAACATAATATGTGATGCTGCCTAGATATCAGAAACAAAAAAGACACTCCCGATCGTTGACCCTCGTTCTCAAACAAAATGTGTGAGGTTGCCTAGATATCAGAAACAGACAAGATACTCCCAATTGTTAACCCTCTTTCTCAAACATAATGTGTAATATTGCCTAGATATCAGAAACAGACAAGACACTCCCTATTGTTGACCTTCGTTCTCAAACAAAATGTGTAATATTGCCTAGATATCAGAAACAGATAAGACACTCCCTATTGTTGACCCTTGTTCTCAAACATGATATGTGATGCTGCCTAGATATCAGAAACAATTAAGACACTCCCTATTGTTGACCCTCGTTCTCAAACATAATGTGTGATGTTGCCTAGATATCAGTAACAGACAGGACACTCCCTATTGTTGACCCTTGTTCTAAGACATAATGTGTGATGTTGCCTAGAGATCCTGCCCCCATCAGACAAATATCTCGCGGTCCACAGCCTGGTCACACATGCCGACAAGAGGAAACCCAAAGAGTTCTTCCAGCGGACACTCATGGCGGTGTTTCTTTTGAAATGTCTACAGAAGTCTGGCTACTTCTCCACACCATCAATAGATCAAAGTGAGTAGACATAATAATATCAGCAATAACAACGACTTCCATCAGTTGTGACCAAGTGGTCTAAGATGTCAAACTCGCATTATGCTAGGTCAAAATTGATAACGATTTAGTGGCTCGAATTCTATTATAGTGCACTGGGAGTTGGTTTTTCGTGTGCAATCTTCCATGGTGTTTATACTCTTCTCTCAAACCAAATAAGAGTGCATGGATTCGAATATATCCATTTTATCCACATTACCCTTGAACTAAATGTGTATAGCCTTGGTCTTATGTAGTCGTAAACATATTTTTTTAAACATAGACTTAGATTTATTTTTCTTTGGGGCGTGTATCTATTATTATTATTATTAATTCAGGTATATTTAATTGGATTTCATGAACCTATTGATTCTATCATCACACAGTTTACAAAATAAATACAGAACAGGCATTAAACACTAGTCCCACAACCACCAATCCATCACTGTGAAAAAGTAAACCCAAATTTCGAATTTATTTAAAATCTGACCTTATTGGGATTCGAGCCCGAGATCATTTGCAAAGCAGAGCATAGCAAAGCAAAGCAAAGAGAAGTGAAGTGAAAAGAGCAGAGACCAAAGCACTAACTAAAGGTTACTTAACTAAGGTGTCAAGCTGAGTAGTTAGAAAATTCATAGTTGATAAACTGCCCTTGCCCCATTTAACTAAAGGGTCTTGTGTTCATCTTAGAGCTAGATAATGATCATCTGCTAAAGTGTAAAGGCATTAAATGCATTATTAATAATAAAATATTGCTTTTACTTAGCCCCTCGTCTTACTACCCATTCGGGTTATACACTTAAGTACTGGTTACACTAATAGGTTGGAATTGGGTTGAAAAATTATTTCTGGACACGTGAATTGAGCCCAGGACCCAACATAGATAAACTATACCTCTTAATAGGCATATATAATGTTAAAAATATCTTAAATAGATAAACGTTCTCATATCAGGAGATGTTCAAGGGATGGCAATTAGGTTTGATAACCATATAGTGTACCTGATTTCAATCTTTAGCGTTATTGGTAGCTGTCGGCATAGGGGGATAAATTACATAGTCTTTTCAG
Organism: Timema douglasi; assembly: GCA_901482245.1. Lineage (NCBI taxonomy): Eukaryota > Metazoa > Arthropoda > Insecta > Phasmatodea > Timematidae > Timema > Timema douglasi. Next base: position 58,616 of record CABEEJ010004568.1, read on the forward strand.
ACGAATGCTGGCGAGTTCCTATAAATTATACTGTTATTGCTCTATTAATCCTTCTGGTCCTGTTCTCTAAGTTTAAAGTGTCTGTTGCTAGTTTCGGCCTTTAAGTCATGTCATGTTTTCCCAGCATGTCTTAGTGAGGAAGAGCTCCTGATTGGTTCTCTGCTGCTGCGACATCTCCAGCTGTTGCAGTTCAACGCTCACGAAGTGTACGAGACTCGAATAGAGGCACCTCGTCAGTTACGTACCTCTAAGACAGAGTACATTGGTGTCGCCATCTACCCAACTGTGGCCCTGTTCAACCACGACTGTTACCCAGCTGTTACCAGGCAAGGACTCTAGAGAAAAGCTACGTAATAGTTTCTGCAGCCTAGATATAATACTAAAAAATTATTATTTTTTTAGAATAATTTCTGATTTGTTTTATACTTTTTATTAGTTAATTGATGGAGGTGAATTGATGGGTGAAAATAAGGCTGAACTTCTTAGAAAGAGTTATTAAAATCACTAGTAGGTGCAGTGTTAGATTAAACTGTCGATAAATCACTGCTGGTGTAAGGAATATAGGGCTGTGCAGAAGCTTCAAAATTTCAAAGTCAATGGTTAAACATATTTTGCTCAACTTCAACACCCACAATAACCTTCAACTCTTTTTCGAAACATTAAAAAAAAACAAAAAAAAAACATATCTTTTGAATCGATCTGAAATAGATCATTAAATATTTCAACATTTTTAGAATAGCGACGAAGGAAAAATGGTGCCAATCGGCTGCGACTCTAGGGGAGGGCTCGAATGACTCTAGTAGGCCTACACAGACAAATAATATACCCAGACACCCAACCTCCAAGTTAAAATGGTTGCGCTCCTTTTGCCAGCTTGAGTCCTTCAACACTAGGATCGCTGCGGCTAGTCCTATTATCACCCAGCAGTGACACTAGCAAACCCCAGTGTTGAAGGACTCAGCTGCTAAAAGGAGCGCAGCGAAAACCCCGAAAGGTTGAGAGTCTGTTTCTATTATTTGTCTGTGCTATAGTACAATAACACGAGTCAAAATCTGCACATGCATTTGGGCATGAAGTACTACCGGTTTGTCAGGGTCATTGTGGTTGGTATCAAAATGGCGACCATTCATTCGTTGTCGAATGTCCCTGTGATGAGGCCAATGTATTCAGCAATGCACTAGTTAAATTGTAACTGGTATGTAAGATTTTCTGTGGAGCAGTCATAGTTGACTTTCATTGGGTACTCCATTTATGTGATTCTGCTGTGGAATAAGCTGAAAGGTTGGTATATGTGGCAGGTTCTGCATTTTGGTTTGTTTAAAGATAGGAACCCTTGGCCTGATGCTGTTTGTAGTTTGGTTGTGATATTTAGGGTGAACCAGAATGTTGTGGATATTGGGGGAGGGGAGCTTGAATCTGATTCTTGGAGCACTGCTGAGAAGATTTTGTGTGAGAGGTGATTAGGTTAAGATATTGTAGCCTGTGTTTAGGGTAAAACTGAATTTGTCTAGTCCTTCATAATACTGGGGGGTGAGTGATATGTCATTGGAAGGCTGTTTCTTGATGGGCTCTTGATTAGATATGGCTCTGTTTATTTTACTGTTAACTATGTGCTTGGATATCCTTGTGTTGTGAAAGGCTTGAAGATTTGTTGACATTTCTTGTTATTTAAGGTCTTCTTACTCAGAACATATACGTTTGGCTTTGGTAGTTAGGCTATAGGGTTGAGAGCGTTTTACATGAAGAGGATGGTTGCTTTGGAAATTGATTTACCTATTGTTAATGGTTGATGGCTTTGGTATGGACTGTGGTGTTTATTCTTTCTTCATGAAGAGTCAGTTCCAGATCCAATAATATGGCATGCTGTGGTGAAATATTCAGGCGAATCTAAAGGTGCTATGATAATTTAACATGTTTAGGACATTGATAAACTAGTTTTGGAATCTATTTAAATCATGAAAATGTCAGCAAATTTCATCCAGCTTATTGGTTGCAAGAAGGGCTAGAATCTCAATAAGTTTGTCTCAAATTTTCCCAAGAAACCGTAAGATGGTCTACGTGTAGCGGTAGGCTTATCATAGGCTTACCATTCCTCGGATTTGAAGGTGGTATCCGTCTATCAAGGAAACGGAAATTGTTATTTTGAAGTCTCTAAATTGAAATGTACCTCCCAGATTTTGAGGGTTATAAACATTTTTTCTCCATTCGAAATCATTGTCTAACAAATGACAATGGAACACAAAACATGACCAGAAATGAAGCCGTTGATTTCTAAACGGGTATTAAGCTGATATTCAAATAATGGTTTCATTATAGTAAAGTGACGCTTGGCATGTATGTGCGTGTGCAGATACTTTGTGGGTCGCAGTATTGTGGTGCGGGCAACAAGACCTCTGGCATCAGGTGATATTGTAGCTGAGAATTATGGTCCAGTGTTCACCAAACGGTCTTTAGACTCACGACAGAGAGCTCTAACCTCCAGATACTGGTTCCGTTGCATATGCCAGGCGTGCAAGGAGAACTGGCCTGCACTGGGCATGGTGGACAACAATGACTTCAGATTATGGTACGAGTTAAAGAGGAAACCTTCTATTTTAAATGTTTTAAACTTTACTACATTATTAACTGCCAGCACCAAACAGTATTGATTCAAATACAGGCCAAAATGTGATAATGGATAACCCAATAATAGTGATATTAACTATGAACACGAGCATTCAACTAAAAAGAGAATACATACTTTTAAATGTTGATGGTACATATATATATATCTTTAAGGAAAACCTCTTTTCGCTTTTTTTAAATATAAAAAGTAATTGTTTGAATGCAGTTTTCTTGGTTGAAAATGAATAAGAAATTTCAAATTATTAATATTGTTTTAGTATACTGAAGAGGGAACATATTACAACCAACATTGGTGGTCACATGGTCTAGGGTAGGGTGGTCCAATGTTTTTCATCTCAAGGGACACATTTGACTATCAGTTTGCTCCGCGGGCCAAAGGTATATTTAGTAATCCCATCAACTTATTATAAGACTAAAAACAACACTTAGTAAAATATAGATTTCAATATTTTGGCATAAATTATATATTTGGTGTGTAAAATCTTTCAAATATTATTGCAATTTTTTTTTTTTATTAATCTCCTTAAAATGTATAGTTAAATATGCACGCACACCTTCACAAAAGATATAGGGCTATAAATATATATTTTTATTTAAATCAGGAGCTATTTTACATCTGTCATCGAGGGCTTCCCTTTAATTTTCCTTCCGGATTCTGTGAGGACCACATTTTCAACGAGTGGATTTGGCTCGCGAGCCACAAGTTTGACTACACTGGATTAAAGCGTCGATCTCTAGAAGCTTTTTTTTGGTATTTGTTTACTTGATCATTTATATTTTTACTATTATAAATGTGGTAATTTAACAAAATAATAAATAAATAGTCTTAAATTAAAGTTGGCATTAACCATTACACAGACCTAGTGTCACAAAAATCAACGATTATTTATAACTAGCAGCCCAACCCGGCTTCGCACGGGCATAATAATATAATAAAAGAAAATACACAATGTTTTACAGTGAGTTTC
>CABEEJ010004569.1:0-54450 GCA_901482245.1 Timema douglasi
CAGAAACTACCTAACCACCAGTTACAAGTTGCCTTTAAATCTGAAGGTCATTTCAATGTTATTTCCATGTAAAGCTCATTCTTAAAGGTTCTTTTCGTGCCACTCCAACTAAACAGCTTCAATAGACGGTATATGTGAGGAACTGCACGGATATTAATGGGAAAAAACGTTGTCATTCTATTGTATTGTGGGGTCAATATTCTCTTAAATATAAGACAAATTTGGCAACGCTGGTCCGTCGAGGTGTCCAGCAGTTCCACTCCAGCACATCGCCTTCTGACATAAATGAAAGCGAGATTAATTGGCAACAGTTAACCCAGAGAGAAGATCAAGCTTTCCTCCAGCCGTTCTCTCAGAGGTGATGTTGGGTGTAGCGCTATCACGTGAATGAAACGACAGTTTGTCCGGAAGGCAGTCGCTAAGAGGGGAGGATGGTGAAGACGGATCCGGCCGCGTGTATGTTTTATCATGTACTTGCGAGCCAGCCACCGTGAAGGTTGAGAAGGATGGGACGCCGGTTCCCACCGAGGGTCATGGCCCACTGGGTGACAACCATGACCCGCGACCTCCCACCTGACGTGTACACTCTACTGCTGGTGAGTGCTGGTTTGCGCATCACTCTGCACCAGTTACATAACTACACGTAAGAGTTTCAATTTATGTCGATGGGCTAAACGAGGCTCATACCATATTCACCGCTTCAAAGAAACCGTGCAATTTCACCATATTGTCTATGCATTTTTATAAATGTCTTGATTCCTAGTTTATTACTCATCCTTTCCTTATCACCCTTTACCCATATAAATCTTGTTTCTCACCTGCGTAGAGTTAATATTTACAAAAAATACAAACTTACGCTGGAGGTCAACGACAAAGACTAAACCAAACATGACGCCCTGCCGAAAGGGTTTTTGATATTTTAAAATTTAATGGAGAAATACATTGTTCATCACAAGGTGCACATTTTCGTACATAGGGGCTACAAATTTTTAAGATTTCAGACCCCTGTGTGTGAAAGATATCGCTCATGACAAACACACAAACTCTTCATTTTATTAATGTAAATAAAATCTCAAATTTTAAGTCTAAATGCACATATGTGGGTGACCTGGCGGTCCAGGGGTAAGGTGTCAGACTTCTATGCTGGCGGCCGGGGTTCAATCCCCGGTCCCGGCATACATTTATCTGATTACCAAACCCTTCCTTCACCTCTGACAAGACATCTTGTGAATGTGGGGAATGCCAGGCCTCCACCGTGGTTCGGATTCCACGTTAAACTGTAGGTCCTCCATTTCATCTCACAATCACCCTACCATTACACGTTAGCGTAAGTGCGTATAACCCGAACAAGTAGTAAGACGCGGTGCTAATAATAATAATAATAAATGCACATATGAACTGTTCCTGTAAACATTTTAAAACTCGTTCTATTACATATTTAAGAAATACGTTACCTATTGTTTGTTCAGTTGTCTTCCTAGTGTTGTTATAAGAAAAATGATATTTTAAAGGATCATTAGGTTATGCTACGCAAATATAAATCTGTATGATGTTACCACTCAATTATTATTATTTTCTTACAACAAGGTGATAAAAAAACATGCTGAAACTTTGAACAAATAAATTCAAGGGAACAAAAACAGCTGGTTCTTCCACCAAACACATTAAACGGTCCAAACGTTGTCATATATTTTCTGTCATGTTAGAGATACATAACAGATTTTCTCACCAGACAATATGTTGAATTGTCCCTCCACCACGGTAGGTGTGAACCTATTGTTTACGTAGTGTGTTTGATAGATTCTCGCACCTTCAATTAAATACCACAAGGTGAAACACATCATCAGTTCCACAGCTGGTTGTATTTATAATCATGAGAAGATTTATTTACTGTGCACTTTCAAACACGACGTTGTTTTTAGTAGTCCATTAGTGTGGTTATAAAATATATTGACTTGGGAATGTTCATTTTTGATTAGTAAGTTACGGCTCACACCGTTTGGCATGAGGGGCGAGTGCGTCGATCTCATCTTGTCTCATTCGTTGGTGATAGGAGGTCATTGTTCGAATTCAGGGAGGGTTGACCTAGTCTTGTTCGTCTAAATGGTTTACTATCCTTCCTCCTCGCCCATGAAACTGTATTTTCTATAAATACTTGCCCTACGTACCTATCCTATATCATTACTATTATTATTAGGATAGCCCGGACAGATACAGTTCAAATTTTATAGTAAAGGTGTTTTTTTTTTTAGAAAATAGACTACCAATTTTTTCCCCGCTCAATGTTGATACAATTTTACTATATTATTAGTATAATTTTATAGTATTGATGATATCGGTCTAAAATGTTAGCTACAGATCACATGGCTTGACGTATGTATACGTGAAAATATATCTAGTAACTTTTCTATTCCTATTAAAATTGTATTGTAGTAAAATGCAGTACGCAAAAGGAAATTAGAGCCTTTTTAAAGTGGTGTTATTTAAAGACTTCGAGTAGTAGGAATGGGGGTGTAGTTATAGAGGAAGTGGGAATTAATAAGGTAGTTTTAGAAGAAATGGGAATGAGGAGGGTAGTTTTAGAGGAAGGGCCGTGATTTGGCATGAAAAGTTGTGTGGAAAACCACCCCGAATGCACTCGGACGACCCTAGAATTCTGAACTTCCCGTTAATTATAGCTAAAAGTAAATGCGAGTCAAATGTCTTAACCATGAGGCCACCGGTATATGGTAGGCGTATTTTGGTTGCTTATTCTTACTGGCCACAATTACACAATTTTTTTATAGATATAGAATTAAGACAATATTATTATTTTTTTAGTTATTGATATGTGTCTGAAAAATGAACTATAAAACTATATTGATATGCAAAACGTAGAAAAGCACTTTCTTTAACCCGGCCTCAGCGCATTGCGAATATTGACCGCAGGATGCGAGCTCAGCATGCCAGTCGAATGAACCGGCACGCTACCGCTTGGGAGACAAGATGGAGGTTAGAACTACACATACGGGGCTAGGTTGAATAAGTGAACAAAACATTTATACCCATATAACAATTACAATATTATTTATTTGAGGTATTTATCGTGCACTTTCTGAACCGACTGGTTATATCAGCACACGAGAATATATATGAGCTAAAGGGAAATAGCCTACCAATTTCACATATCTTCCTTGGTTATTTTACACGTCACAATCGACATGGAACCAACGGTTTTACTTCCCCTCCGAAAGAAGTTGTGCTACGGATTCTTATCGATTAAGAAAAATACGTCGACTCCGACTGGGTTCAAACACAAGAACATCGGGTCTTGAGGCGAGAGTATTATCCCAAACCCAACCGAGGTTGACAATACAATAATGATGATATAATAATTGTTTTTGAGATGTATTAATTATTATAATTAAATAAATGATTTGATGATTTTCAAACAAATATTTATTTCCAAATCGACTTAAATCAAGGATTGGAAGAGGAAACCATTCAAAACTGGTACAGTTTAAAAATTTGGGATGAACCAACAATCAGAATCTGAGAGCTGGTCATAATTTTAAATTTAATCTTTTCATAAGTTTCCGGATAAACTGTAGTATAAAACTTGATTCACAAGTTCGACAAAAATAGAAAGCAGAATCTGCTTGAGTAGCGCAGCAATTCACTCGCTGTATGTTGACCCATGATGCATCGCAACGCTAACTTGAAACAGATGATTATCAACATATTTTATTTACTAGTAGATAAACATATATTTTAGTTCATTCTCCCAATGGATGTTTTCAAATTATAACGATGTGTCGTAGTGCAATTCAATACATCAATAAACACGCTTTACATTAACAGGTTATTTCAAATCTCCTCACAAGGGCCAACGAAGCTGTCTGCTTGCTTATGGCTGTAGAGCGCATGCGTTGACAAATGCGTGTGCACACTAACTTGAGATGGTTGGTTCTGAGATTTGATTGGTTCTCCTGTGCCTAACATCTCGAGCAGAGCGGACAAAGTAGAGAATAGTAGAACTTCAGCAGAACAGCTCGCGCCGATTAATCAGAAATCTTGTGATTGGCTTAGAGCTCGTCACGTGACTGCATTTCTGTTCTGCGCTAGTTTTTCGACGAACGTGTGGAGTTACAGTAATGATAATGAAAATAACTGAGCGTTTATATAGATGCAAACGTCCGGTTACTTATCTCGGTCAGTAGTACTTCTCTCTACTGAGCTAAAGGACCCGGATTTGATTTACAGAACCACCGAAAGATTTATCATTGGTTATTGATAAGTTCTTATTCACAACAATGAAATGACAACCTAGGCACAAGGGGTTTTGTATTAAGAAACAACTTATCATTTAAATAATGAGCCTCCCGTTTCAGTGGCCGCATGGTCTAAGGCAGTGGTTCTCAAATTCTCCTTTACCACTAGGTGTAGACTGTCAACCTAACACGCACCAACTACCTCAGCACTTCTTCCATTCAAGTGTAGAAATGTAGGAATCATGATTTAACGACTAATTAAAATGTATTATACAAATGTTATATTAAAGTTATTTCATTTTAGAACAGTTACAAAGAAAACAATAAAAAGTACACAAAAGAACATGATAAATAATTATTCAACACCAAACCACATCTTTCAAAATATAGGCATCGATAAGAAAATAATACAAGATGATGAATAAAAATTAATAAATTAATTGTTTCAGTATTAAGTCAGGCTCTACATTAGATATGTTCCTTTTGACACTTCTAGCCCAACCAGGGTGGAGAATCCCATTTAACAATTGTTCGTTATGGTAAACGGTAGTAGGTGCTTGATGGCACTGCTCAGAGTACTCTGATTTCACATGGATCCAGAAGTTTGTGAGCCATTTCTTACTAAACGTGATTTTTAGTGCTCCATTGAACGCCAATTCAATAAGCTGATCACACATACAAGCTAAAGGGCCAAAGGACTCAATCGCAGATGTAGCACTGAAAAGATTCCTAATCCATTCCTTACTTTGATTAGGCTTTGGAAAATATATGTATGCTATCTTGCGGAATTGTTATATGGTTCTGAAATAAATGCACTAAATCATCATTGATTTTTTCTCTTGAAGACTGCAAAAAATCATCAAGCGCAAAAAGTCAATCATACTCCGCACGTCCAAGCCGTTTACTCCGAAATTCAGTTTTGTTGACATGCTTTTATTTTATATTGAACTTTAGAAATGGTTACATCGCATCCTTGAAGTGACAGATTTAGGCTGTTCAGGATGTAAATATCGCTGAGATGTCACCTGCACTCGCCCCTTGAAATCATGGAAGAGAGATTTTACTTACTTCATCAATGGCATGAAGGAAATCTTGATCTCATCCCTCAGCTCTAAAACTCTTGAAAGCACCCCCACCTCCCAACAATTACTGTACTGCTGTCGTGTTGAAAAGTAATATTTGTGCTTTATTCCCATTTCTTCGAACAATACATAAACAATGCCAGAGTTCAATGGCCGTGATTTAGCTAAATTAACCACCTTAACTCCTTGTTTCAATACAATATCCAGTTCATAAGGCATTCCTTTTACCGCTAATTGCTCTCTGTGAATAAAGAAGTGAGTTGAACTACATTAAGGCACTAACTATTTTACCTTTGCTGTAAAACCCTTTTTTCCTCACACAAAGATGGCGCCCCGCCCCGTCAATACTGACTCCAAGTGAGTTTTTAACGATAAACGAAACAAAAAGTCATCCTGAGCTTCATTTTCGTAAATGTATCTTACATATATTAAAAGTTGACACAAGTTTTCTACGTCCGTGCTTTCGTACAATTGTAAAGCTAAATAACTACTACCACGCACACGTGTGATTAAGTGTTCCTCCACATTAGATGTCAAAGATGTTAGACGGCGCAGAATTGTATCATTCTACAAAGGAATCTTGTTTAATTCTCGCCCTACCTTTTTCCCCGAGCATAATATTCACCATCAATTTAGCCTCTGGCTTTTAAAGTTTTTCAGTGACGGTATGCCCTTGAACAATTTTTGCCGAAAGTAAAACCACTTGGAATGATGCCTCTGTAGAATTACTCTCTTCCTCACCCGTAGCAACAGAATTAATTGATTTCTGTGATGACAGCATCACTTTACGTTTGTTTTTAAAATATTCAACAGGTTTATGGACTAAATCTGCATGTCTTGTTTGAAAATGCTGTGAAAGCTTGATTTAATTTAGAAAATTTTGTGAACCACCTAGAACCGAGTCACGGACCACAGTTAGAGAACCACTGGTCTAAGACGTAATCGCTACACTAAACTGGAGATAAGAGTTTGAGTTTCGGTTAGGTGTACTGAGGTTTCTCTCAAAATAGTTTTCCACACTCCCTCCAAGCCAATGCGGTTACACTTTCTTTAAATTCAACTTTCCTCGTCGCGAATTCATAAGTGTAACTAGCACACAGGTATATAACCTGAGAATGTGGTAAGACAGGGTGCTAAAAAAAGCAATAAGCCAACTTAGGATGGCCACACACCAAATGGACAGTTTGTTGGCGCAGTGTGTCGCAACGCGCTGAAGACGTTTCGACTGCCATCACACCTAAGGAGGCGTCAAATACTGCTTGCGACCAAACATGAAATACATTTTAAAATGCGCATGCGCCAGGCACCAATTAACATGTGGATTTTCGGCCATATTAAATTAATATCAAAAATTGAGTTCCACTCCAAAGCTAATAATGTATCTTTATTTATTGGCTGAGCTCAATAATCTTTTCCTGGTTGCACGTCAAAAATGGCGGGAAATTGGACAACTTTAACTTGTTTCGAGTCAAAATGTCTCAGACGTCTCCACACCAAACGCAATGTGATGCGACATTTTGCCTCGAAACCAAATGTCGCGAGTCATATGTTGCAGTTGGTGTGTGGCCGGCCTTAATAAGTTGGTTCAGATGTCGCAAGTTAAATACGAACAATGAAAAAAACACATAAATGGAAGCATCCATTTTATTTGAATTTTTCTATATAAATTCCGTCCACTCATTTTAAGGGTTCTATGTAAATTTCTTTCAGCCATTAAAAGCTCTTACGTAAATTTTATCCCGTCATTATAATTTCTTATGTTAATTTTGTCCCAACATTATAGGTTGTTATGTAAATTACATCCCGTAATTATAAAGGTGCTATGTAAATGGTCTCTCACTAATCTCCACTAGATAAATAATAATCATAGATATAATAAATGATAGCAAGTGAAATATAATAACTAAAACAATGTTTTTAGATCAACTTAAAACATTAATTTCAACATGCCCACATTTTACGACTATAGTATATAGGTAAAACCTTCCAAATATAATAATTTCCATACCTAACGTAGTGTAGAAACGATTCTTTGTCTTGTCACAATTTATTGTACCCTTAGAAAATTACACGGGCAAGAATGTACCCCTTTTGACAAAATAAGACATCGATATCTCTGTACAATTATATTCAAGTCATAAGAATTTCTCTTTTTCTACTGCTGCCTTCAATGTCTTTGTCGGGGGTTGCTTTCTAGACGAATATACGTTAACTCTGTTCGTCTTCCAACATTCCCACAAATATATAAATATTGGGGCGAGGCGTATAAACAGTAGTCTACGAGCCTATTTATTCCGTTCTGAGTGAAACGATTTACTAGAATTAGGTATGCGGTTCTAGGACGATGAAAATTCATCCCAAATGTCTGGAGGAAGCATTGAATCTGGATAAATATATGTTTCGTAAACATAATCATAGGATTCTGCGATTTGTTCATCAGGAGGTTGCATAGCCATGATGTCATCGGAAATACAGACTCTAACATTGTTAAAAAGTGGTAGAGTGATTTAAAATAAAATGGAAATGTTTTAAAAAATCAATGTAATAAGGTATGGAATTTACACCGCCTTAGCTAATGACGGGAAGGAATTTACATACGAGCTTGTGATCATAAGATCTTCAGGGCTGAATTGACCCTAGTTGTAGAAGAAGGCAATGATAATTCACTCAGTCCCGCAGGACTGATTTTATTGGTGATCGTTATCGGCGACGATCCTAAATGAATCATACCAGATATGAGCTCCACGTGGATTATCTCTTATCAAAGGATGCAATGAACTGAACACAGCTGGAATATAACTTGTACACCCGCTGACATAAAGACTATTATATATTCAATATATAATACTTTTTGTATTATGTCTAGTAGGCCCTTACCCTTTAGGTTTGTAAGCAAACAATAATCAAGATAATGAGGTATGGGATGAGTAAGATAAAATATTAGAGGAAACGTACCCAATTTTTCGTGGATGGAGAGTGGGAAACCATTTATATATTAAAAAAAATCACTCAATACACCCAACCAGGATTCGAAACCCCAATACCCCATCGCCGGAAATTCAGTCCGACACGAGTTTGATGCGTTAGTCCAGTGGTATTCAACCTGTTAGTACGTTAGTCTAAGGGTTGAACTCCAGCCTCAAGTATTTGAAGTCATGGCCCATATTTCCAACCTCCTTGCGTACCCTCTTACATTTATGTTGAATTATATGTGCTTATGCTATTTAAAAATGTATTTCATTCCATGTTTCTATACAACTCACAGCTGTGTTACATTCTATGTTCATACGAAGCCTACAGATGTGTATAGTAAGAATGATTGTCGCTTTCTGTGCTTTTCTCAATATTTCTAGCGAAAGGTGCCTTTTCAAACTAATTGGTTGTAACGACAATCATTCTTACTATACACATATGTAGGCTGCATATGAACATAGAATGTAAAACACTTGTGAGTTATATAGAAACATAGAATGAAACACATTTTTAAATAGCACACGAACATAGAATGCGCAAGCGCGCACACACACATATATCAATAACAACATAACATTTACATTATGAAATAACACATTCACCGAGTTGGTCCTATTGAATATACCAATACTATAACTTTTTCTAGCACCGCGGCTTACTACCCCTTAGGGTTAGACGCTTATGTACTAATTACGTTAATGGTTCTATGGATTAGGAAGGCTATATTTATAGGAAGTGAACCCGCATTTGAATGGCGGAAGACGCCTCTAAGCACTCGACCGAGATTCGAACCTCACTCCATCATCGGCAATTTACTCTACTGCGAGAGTAGCGCGTTAGACCATGCGGCCACCGAAGCGGGTAATAATAAATTAAGCACACAATTCTGTGGTCGAATAGATTAGGGTTCGAATTCCGGTCGAGTGTAGTGAGATTGGTTTTCCTGAAAGGTTTCCCACTCTCCCTCTACGGAAGTGTGGATTCACTTCCTCTCAATCGAACCTTTCTCATCCCTAAACTACTATCGTAACTAGTAGATGCGCGTACAACTCGAACGGGTAGTAAGACGCGGTAATATAAAACAACCCCAATCTTCTTTGTGAATCAAGACTCCGGTTACTAAACATACAAATCACCAACGGGTGACCCAATAACAGTTATTGTAGGCTACTGTTTGGTGAGACATTTGAGTTCAATTTTTGATCTAATGAAATATAAATCTGATAATAAGTGAAAACTCCTCAACATTGTCCACAATTGGGCGTTGCCGAAATCACGTGGCCCACGTTGAAAACACCAGCGACTGTTGGCCAATGTGAATTTCCTGGACTAGGAATGTAACATTACAAACAATGGACGATCAATGTTGACAATGCCCGCTCATCCGTGAGCAACGTTTTCCAATCTCGTGGCCTTGCTATATTGTGCGCTGGATGCCGAGGGGAGGGGTGGGTGTGGTGGGGAGAGTAGTAAAAAAAAAGGGGGAGGGCTAGAGAGTGTTTTGGATATAACAAGTGTGCTTGACAGCAAAGCCTCGACTATATCCCAATTTTATTACGAAAGGATATATCTGACAGCTATAAAAGCTAATAGATCTACTTTCACGTGTTCATACATCAAGTCGTGTAATCTGAAGCTGTCATCTTTGATAGATATTGTCAAAACCCAACTAACAATTAAAATATTATAAATGTTGACCACTTTTTCCCTGTATTTGCTAAAATACTATTCCTATTAAAATTGGGCCATAGCTGTCCTTTCTGTGGAAATTTGACTTTCAAGGACCACCCCAAGGGAAGGGTGAAGCTGGCGACCACCCAGGGCGCTGGGCTAGAGAGGGTGCCACGGCGTCAAAACTGTCTTAAAAAAATCACCAGAATTATACTAGTATACATAAAAAAAACTCGGTATTATTAAGGAAAATTGGATATTGTAATAATTTCCTTTTAAGTTACAGTTCGACTTGTGTCACTCCGTATACAGTTGGTACCTATGTGGTGGCCGTGTTTAGTAGAGAATAAACTCAGTGTTTCTTGATGTCTTTCTACTCTACTATGATACGATTCTAAATTTTCAGTTGTAATTTTCGTATTTTGTGAAAAGTTTAGTGTTCATTTTACAAATATATTTGTGATAAAATAGAACTAACCTTTGTGTTTTTTTTACTTTAAGCACTCAACAGAAAAGTATTAACTGCAAAAGGTACGTACAGTGCAAGCCTGAAATACATGAGGAATATATAGATTCAAAATGGAACCAGAAGTTGCTTGTTCTAATTATAAAAAATCAATAAAGAAAGTAAATAGAATAAAAAATATAGATTCAAAATGCCAGCCTGGGAATCAATATTAAAAACCTTGAGATGTGAACTATTACAATACTGTGAAAGTACAATTTTCATATGAAGGGCCGAAAGCTATAAAATTTGATTAATACCTCTACATTCACGTATGCATAGGTCAAACCATGTAATCTGCATCTGTCACTTTTGATAGATAGTGGTGACCTGGCGGCTTAGGGGTAAGGTGTCAGACTTCTGTACTATGGTCCGGGGTTCAATCCTCGGTCCCGGCACAGATTTATCTGATTTCCAAACCCTTCCCTCACCTCTGACAAGTCGCGTATTAATCACAACTTGTGAATGTGTGGAATGCTAGGCCTCCATCATGGTTCGGATCCCACGTTAAACTGTAGGTCCTCCAGTTCATCTCACAATCACATTAGCGTAAGTGCGTATAACCTGAACGGTTAGTAAGACGCGGTGCTAATAATAATAATAATAATAATAATAATAATAATAATAGATATTATCAATACCTATAAAATAGCAATAGTAAAATGTCATCAGTTTTATATTTTCTAAGAGTTCTTTCCTATTAAAATTAGACTGGAGACTACATACGACAGTAAGAGGGACAGAAAAACAAGCTAGACAGATAATTTGAGAATAAACTTGAATCAAAGACACTTGCTCACCCTGTCTTAAAGAATGGTTAGCAAAAAAACTTGATAAAAAAGTAAAATTTGATAAATCAAAGATCATAATTTTATTTGTAAATTTTCTCCTCAAACTTTTATATAAATTTGAGACCTACCATCCTGTCGATGTTCACTAGGCCTACAACAAAGTATAAACATGTTTTTTTAGCACCGCGTCTTACTGCCCGTTTGGGTTGTACGCAGACCCCCGTATTATAAGCTAATTACTCTAATGTTTTTAGGTGACATTCAAAGGAAGTGTACCCGCATTTACGTTGAGGGATAATGGAAAACCATTTAGGAAAATCACCCTCAGAACACCCGACCGAGATTCGAACCTCGATTTCCTCACCCTCGGCAGTCTAGTATAGAGCGAGAGTAGCAATTTAGACCACGCTGCCACCGAAACGGTTAATAATTTTAATTAACTTGCATACAAATTCTACTAACAAAAATCAAAACCAACGGATACGGACAGTGATGAACCTTTGCCTTGTAATGATTTCCTTTCAAGAGCATCAGACAATGTCGGCAATGTTGGCACCAACATTATGTGATAGATGAGGGATTAAGTGCTAACGGGAACTTCACAACATTATGTGATAGATGAGGGATTAAGTGCTAACGGGAACTTCACAACATTATGTGATAGATGAGGGATTAAGTGCTAATGGGAACTTCACAACATTATGTGATAGATGAGGGATTAAGTGCTAATGGGAACTTCACAACATTATGTGATAGATGAGGGATTAAGTGCTAATGGGAACTTCACAACATTATGTGATAGATGAGGGATTAAGTGCTAATGGGAACTTCACAACATTATGTGATAGATGAGGGATTAAGTGCTAATGGGAACTTCACAACATTATGTGATAGATGAGGGATTAAGTGCTAATGGGAACTTCACAACATTATGTGATAGATGAGGGATTAAGTGCTAATGGGAACTTCACAACATTATGTGATAGATGAGGGATTAAGTGCTAATGGGAACTTCACAACATTATGTGATAGATGAGGGATTAAGTGCTAATGGGAACTTCACAACATTATGTGATAGATGAGGGATTAAGTGCTAATGGGAACTTCACAACATTATGTGATAGATGAGGGATTAAGTGCTAATGGGAACTTCACAACATTATGTGATAGATGAGGGATTAAGTGCTAATGGGAACTTCACAACATTATGTGATAGATGAGGGATTAAGTGCTAACGGGAACTTCACAACATTATGTGTGAGACTAAGGCCCGTTTGCAAGGACGATGACGAGCACGGACAGAGTACGGGCAGTGTATAGCCTGAACACTAGCAGAGCATGAGGCCTGTCGTGAAAACAGCTGTCTCGATCGTCTATGTGTCTTGTTGTGGAAATATCCTCTGAGTACGGGCAGAGTATAGCCTGAGCAAGCCCGGGACCAGGCTTTGGTGAGACTCAAGATATTGCGTCATCGATCGTCCTAGCACGAGGCTCATGCTCAGCCAGTACTCTGGCCGTGCTCAGAATCGTCCTTGCATACGGGCCTTAGGACTTGAGTAAGTAAATTGCAATTTTTATGCATAGGTATATAATTTGAGTTGTCACGATACCTGTTTTTTCTCGATTCCAAGTCTTAAGTTCAAACTCAATTTTTCGATTATTTCGATACCAGTAAGAATCGAGGCTATCGAGGAATTGAAGAATTGAGTTTGACATTCCAATATATAATATTCTACTGTTCGAGGCTATTTAAAAAATAGCCTCCATATATATTCGAATAGAGGTCTATTGTTTGGTTGTAAGCGTTTTAAAACTGAAATTGTAATTCACACCAAGTACAATTCATCCAACCGGGAAGGAAATCTTACGCTGGACGCCCACCAGAAGCGAGGGATGGCAAGGCATGTCGCAGGGAAAACTTCCTCTTGAGGAAAATATGTATGAACAAACGGAAGGCCAGGAAGGAAGCAACAGGCAAGGAGCAGCGCGCGCTGTTGCCAGAGAAGGCCCGGTAATTCTGGAGACGCTGTGCCTTTCGTTGCCCTGCCACCCCTTGCCACGGGGTGTGGAAGAGAGGAGGAACGAGGCGCGGTAATATATTATCCGGAACATTACGTCTCCGGGAGGGCTCGGGTGGTTCGCTTGAGGTGTAATGGCTTCAAGGAATTTGGTGTCTCGGCTTTTGTTAAAAGGTTTAATTAGATTCAAGAGTTTGTGCAGCAACATTTTCGTGTAAAGTGTTTTTATAAATTTCGTCCTGTAACTCAAGAACTCTGATGATGCTCTCCGAACACAGATTCTTTGGCGATAATCTCGAGTACCTGAGTTCTAACCTCTAACGTTTCCTCCTCTTCCCGGGCCAGAGACTCACTGTCAGACATGTTGCACTCGCCACATTAGAATTGGCACTGCCTCGGGAGCAAAGAAAAAAGGCCCTCACGTCATTCGATGCCGCTACCCTTTGTCTCTAGCGAGCATCCATCTTTACCTTCATTATGACGATATCTTATAGGCTGGCACTGTGACGGAACAAAACATGTTTCCTAGCAAGATAAAAAAAAATTAAGCGACAATTGTGTCAAGACATTATTGCATTATTTTTCGGCATTTGTTAACCATAGAAAATTGTCGGCAATAATGTAGGTAATGTAGCGGGTTTCCGGCCAGGGTAAGAAACATTAGTCATGTGACAAAATAAATGCAGTCCTTAATTATTTGAGGGTCACAGACACCCATAAAATAAAAGCTTTCAAGTAATATTCCACCTGCTTCGGTGGCCGTATGGTCTAGGGAGAAACGGTCGTGTTGGACTAGAATAATATCGAGGTTCAAATCCCGGTCGGGTGTATTGAGCGTGTTTTTTTTCTGGATGGCTTTCCCATCTCCTTCCAAGCAAATACGTGTACACTCCTACTATATTTAGCCTATATCTTGAAATTTGTAATCATTCGGAATAACATCTGATGGCGCGAAACGCCTAAATATGTATTTTACAACACTAACAAGACGGGATCAACAAATACCTCGGATAATGAATGAAAGAAAGGAAACTTTATATTTTCAATTAGTCACTTTGTTACATTAACTTAATATCACAAATCATCTTCAAAAACTTATAACTGTTACAAATCATTAAAATTATTCTATTTTTATTGTTCGACGTTATAGGTCTACAACAGACTCCTTTATCGAGTTTTGTAACATTTAATGTAAGGGTAATTACCCACTTGTTAAATTATAATTACCTTAAAAATTGTCCTAATAGTATTACATTTGTAATAACTGTTATTTATTAGTAACTTTAAATCCTCAAACATATTAACCCACTTATGATTGTTTATATAATCATAGCTTAATATCTTTTACTTTAAAATGCTATATGTTATTTACTTTTAATTATTAATTTCAAATAATAGCTTCCTAGTCTTATTGTCTTTATACTTTTGATGTATTACAAACTTTAATATTGTAATTCCAATACATAATCACAGACTATTACAAATCATCTTCAAACACTCACAACTGTTATAAAATACACAATATTATCCTATTTTATTATGTCAACGCTATACAATTCCTTTATTCAACCCTTTAACATTTAATTAGGGTGTTATTACACATTTATTAAATTATATTTTCTTAAAATTGTCTGAATATATTTTCTTTAATTTGTATTTTATTAGTAACGTTTATTTTCAAACCTATTCATCAACTTAAGATTGTTCATAAAATCATAACTTTATATTTTCTATGTTAAAATGTTACTTGTTATTTAATTTTAAACATAATTTTTCAAATAATTCTTTATCGTCATTTTGGTCTTCAATGTTTTATGTATTGTAAACTTTAATATTCTTTGGTTGATTCAATTATCACCAAAAAAAATATGTTAGGCCTACTAATACCAATTTATCAACACTTTACTTGACTAGGTACTTGATGTGGAGTTGTTTGCACAAAACATCAAGTTGTTAGTATTTTTCATATAAAGGTTTCTTTTCTTAATTAAATAATCTTATAATATAAAAGTAGACATCCACACCCTCTTTTATTGCGCCCTTATAGTCCAGTAATTTGGTATTTTTACCTAGAAAGTTTTGGAGAAGTCCTGATTTTTGGTTCATTTATGTTTTTCGGGGTGCTGATTATGAATTTCCACTTTGCCACCTCAAAACATTTCGGGAAACAGGAAAAAAATTCAAAAAACAACAAAAAAACTTGACAATTTTTTGTTTTTTGCTTATAGCGTGAAAAATATGCACTCTTACAGAAAATGTACCGTATAAAAAATTAAACTAGAGAAAACTTTCCACTATTTAGCTCTGTATAGTTTTTTTTCAGACAAATAGTTTAGGCGTAAGTGCGCGCTGAAATAGTTTGTATATGTTTCCCTCGCCTCGTATCCGTCTCTCTGCCGCGCGATCTCTCTATTTCTCCCGCTCCCCTCCCTATCATTTCTAAAACCGGGATCGAGTTGTGTGGCGCAGAGGGCAGTCATTTGCAGATATTTTTGACAGTTATGTTGCATTTGTTCGATCAAGCTACAAGTCAAGTGCGGTAGTCGTTTTTGATGGATACTCCGACCAAGTTGCTGAAAAAAGCACTAAATACCTGGAGCGCTCGAGGAGAGCACGCAAAAACAATTCTATCGAAATACTGTTTAATGGAACAATGACACCTACGGTCTCTCAGGAGAAATTCCTTGCCAACTCTAAGAATAAAAGTCGTTTGATATCCATGCTAGTGACGAAATTCACAGAGGGTAACATGGTCTGCAAACAAGCAAAAGAAGATGCGGATACCCTGATTATCAACACAGCTCTTACCTTGGCACCAACACATGAATCTGTCATAGTCGTCGGTGAAGATGTAGATCTTATAGTCATCTTGACAGGTATCTGTACTTTTCCTAACTTTCACTTACTTAAGCCAGGAAAAGGCAAAGTCCCTCAGACACTATATCCTCCTTTAAGTGCAGTTGACAAAGCAGTTGCCGAGCACATATTGTTTTTACATGCCATGAATGGGCGTGACACAACATCAGCTTTGTTCAATCAGGGTAAGATGAAATTTCTTCATACTTTGAAGAATAATCCTGATCTGATTAACATTGTTCAGGTGTTTAAAAACCCTGAAACTGATAAAGAGGCAGTTGTCGATGCGGGTGAACGTTTCCTTATTGCATTGTACGATGTAGGTGGGGAAAAAAGTAGCTTCAATAAATAAGTTGAGGTACAGGCACTATGTAATGTCTGCATACAAGACCACAGCCAACATTGCCTCACTACCCCCTACTGAAGCTGCAGCAAGACAACATTCGCTACGGGTGTTCCATCAGGTTCAACAATGGCTTGGTCATGAAAAAAGACCCGAACAATGGGGGTGGAAAACATCTAAGAACGGCCTCATGCCAGTCACCACCCTGCAGCCCCTTGCCCCAGAAGCTATATTAAATCACATTTCATGCAAATGTAAGAAAGGCTGCCAAGGGAATTGTGCCTGTAGAAAGGCAGGCCTATATTGTTCGAAAATTTGTTTAAACTGTGAAGGAACCTGCGACAACTTGGAGAAAGCTGATATGGACGAGGATGAAGATGTGGACGATCCTGACGTCCAAGGAATTCAAGACCCGGGCCAAGAACTTGAAGCGGATCCATCATAAGGTATTTTGATTAATACATTTACGAACACAGCTATGCATTCTTTAATAACCCACTTTTGATGGTTTTACACCTTAGTCATACCTTGATACACTAATGTTGAACTAACATAACAATTTTTTACTTCTTTACTTTACTTATTTTCTAGATGAACGAAAGGCTCTGAAGGAAGAGGACAAAGACATCGGTCAGCCTGGACCTTCAGCAACAAAGCGGCCCAGACGATTTTGATATTATTGTTATTATTATTATCCCTACATATTTCCCTTGCATATTGTATTCCTACACATTTTTTTATCACGACTGTTTTTAGTTTGTCACTGTAACAGTACCTATGTTAATAAAAACCACATGTATCAACACGAGTATACGTTATAGCCCTATACCTATAAACACCAAGGTACTAGGTATAACAATGAAAACTGTAAGATATTCACATATTACTAGTTCTTAATAAGAATATCATCAAAATAGAGCTTCATCACGAGAAAGAAGCAGGTTGCGCTTGAATGATGAACACTGAGCGTTGTCACTTATTCAAATAGTTTCAACGCGCGTTTGCGCCTTAACTATTCGTCTGGCAAAATAAAACATGCAATGTTAAATTGTAGGGAATTTTCTCTAGTTTATTTTTGTATATAACAATTTTTCTCGAAAAGTGCATAGTTTTTATGTTATAAGAAAACAACCAAAAATAGTCAAGTTTTTTTGTTGTTTTTTGCATTTTTTTAATATTTACCGAAAATTTTCGAGGTGGCAAAGTGGAAATTCTTAATTAGCACACCGAAAAATATAAATGACCCAAAAATCAGAATTTCTCCAAAACTTTCCAGGTAGAACCCATTTCGAGCACTGATTGACTGGACTATTAGACGGTCGTCAAAGGGATGGTGGTTTGTGACCGGTTTGGCGCTTGGCAACGTTTTACACTTCTCATTATTTCAAATAGGTGTACTAAGCGTCACTATCTAATTTAGGTAGCTGTTTCCACCATATTAAAGATAAACTATTAAATTACAAACTAGGTTTATTCCACTCATACAAATAGCGAATGTTAATTTTGCAACGTTATTTTAAAACTATTTTGCATTTGTTTTTTATAAAGTAGACCCTAATTTGTTATGATATATATGGTATATTGTTTTTATAAGAAATCTTATATTTATTGTTTTGATTCATAAATATTATTTTTCAGGTAGGGCGGTTTCACTATAAAACCATATGTGTTTGAATAAAAATATATGTTGTTTTTTTCTTAGCTACAATGGTATATTGGACCAAGTGGTAACGGAATCCTGGAGGTTGAGGGGGAGGGGAGATTGCCTCCTGTAAATAATTTCCCCTCCCTGGAGTGATGTGCCCCCTACTGATTTATTTCACTCACCTATGATATTCTCTAGTATGAAGCTGAAAGATGGCCTTTCATTAAAATCCAAATAGGTTCTAATAGAGGCATCTAATTTTAAAAAATTAGGCAAGGTTTACTCTAAATAGCTTCTAAGGGTATCTAATTTTCAAAACTTTTCCAGAAGAAAACAACTTCCAATAGCTTGGGGAGGAGTCAAGTTTTCAAAGATTTTCAACACATTCCACCTTCAGTCCACACTTTGGCAGCCAAGTCCCTTAATATTGTTGTTATCTACACCCCTCCCCTTGCAAATAAGGTTACACTGTCATTAGTTGCACCTGTAACCAACGCATCATTATAGTAGCTTATATATTAATATGCTCAGAGTAAGAATTATTCAAATTTAGAGAAATCATATTAATGATTAAGTTTAAGCAAAGGTTCATATTATATTCACGTCATGGGCTACCGGCCTACTGTTCTTTCGTGCCACCACTTGGACAGCCATTGTGTAATGTTCGAGTCCGCGGTTCATACCCCACGCAGGGCAACGCTTTTTTGTAATGACAGTGTTCACTAACCACAATTCCTGGGGCTTTATATTATACTGATCATGTCGATTTGATTAGTTGCCAGGCTAATTATTGAAGTCACTTATGTAAATTTAATGAATTGTTTATTCAGCGTCATTGATGTATTAAACAGGGTGAATATGCGATCCGATATCATACAGGTGTTTTATCACTTATTAGGGAACTGAAATTGTATCAAGATTGATACAATCTAGTGGCCGGAGGGGAATAAATTATTGTCTTGGCTCTGATTTAGTTATTAATAAAAATATATGTTTTCTCTCGACGAAGGCAGGTATTAACTGCTCGGCGACTACTACGCGAGTGTCCTCATCGCCGCCTTCCAATAGGGTTGTTGACGGAGACTTTGTCTCCAGAACATTCGAATAACGTGATGCAATCATCCCTAGTCTTTCCACTCTTGTCGTTCTTGCTTTGGTGGGCGATAGAGACAGACAAACAGAAGGATGTTGCACTACGTAGATATTTACAGCGAAATATAGGGTAAACTAATATATTTTGAATAGTTTTATGCAAGCTTGGATCTGATTATCTTTATAAATTGACCAAAAAGGGTGTGTAGAATATAATAGCTGCAATATTATAATGACATGAGGCCGTTTGTGTCAAATTGATATTTATTTATAGGGAGAATTTTTGTTAAAATCGACATCCATTTCACAAAGAGAATAACCCCCCCCCCCTCCCTGCTATACTCCATTTACGGTAGGAATTACTCTCTGAAAGGTCTTTTTTCCTACCAATATCCTACTATATAATAGATTTCTGGTAGGGAAAAAGGCCTTTCAGAAAACAATTCCTACGCTGAACAGACTTTATCTCTCATTAGATAGCAGTGATACGCCCACTTATCATAAGTATTTCAATAAAGCCTACAAAAAGTTTTGCTATCTTATTGATAATAGCCGGTGAGTAATGGTTCAAGTATTTTAGCTCGTGAAAGAGAACAAACTAGACATATACTACTGTGTGTTCAAAATAATTTTAATATTGTAGGTTTAAAAATCAGACAATGCAATGCTTAGTTTTGGCTTTGTAGAAACGGACGGGCTTTGATCAACACCAAGGTCGTTTGAAAGTTCTATATCTCTATCAAGTTTATCTCTATTTTCTAGTGGTAATTTGTTAAATAAGTTTTTTATTTTAAGTATGTAAGTGCACTTTATGAACCGACTTATCATATCAGCACACGACTTACAAACTAACTTAAATCTAGGACAGACTCAACACTCATGACACAGACTGATATGATAATTTATCACTGTGCAAGGGGGAAACATACATTTGGCCATGCCAGAAATAGAACCCAGGACCCTTAGCTCAGTGGGCAGACAAGCTACTGACTTAGCTTGGGTGTCAGACAATATGTTATACTAAATGCAGAAAGACAAGCTGAATGTCCACCTACTGAACTATAGTGAATGCTT
This sequence comes from Timema douglasi, assembly GCA_901482245.1. Taxonomy (NCBI): domain Eukaryota; kingdom Metazoa; phylum Arthropoda; class Insecta; order Phasmatodea; family Timematidae; genus Timema; species Timema douglasi. Next base: position 20,301 of record CABEEJ010004569.1, read on the forward strand.
GTTTGAAGAATAATATGTTTGGAATAACAAAAATAACATGGTTTCCCACTCTCCTTCCACGCAAATGCGGGTTCACTTCATCTAAATTAACCGTTCCTATTCCTAACAAATTAGCGTAATTAGTACTTAAGCGTACAACCCGAATGTTGTGATAAATAAATAAGTAAATAAAATATAAATAATTCATATTTGCTAAAATGATAAGTGAAAATAGAAAGGTTTTAATTCCTGTAAGATTTATAAAATCCTAAACACATGTGAAAACTGTAATTAGCTAATTTAATATGAGCAAGTGTTATTAAAACTGTTCTAAGTTAAAAATAAAGCTATGTTTTAAACATACTGTACATTTTCTTCAGGAATAGGAATGATGAGGAAGACAAAGAAAGGCGTCTTGTTTGGGTCACACACTACTATGGATTGTTTAATGAAGAGGGTCATGGAGGAGAAGATAGAGTGAAAAAGAGGAACAAGAAGAAGGTTTGATACTAAGCGCCTGTGGTCCCTTAACTTCCCTCTTCCCGAAATTTCACTCTGGCTACAGCCTTCCAGAGTATTCCCCCGCCTCCCTTCAGGTAGATTTGTGGGTGCGCCACTGGATCTAGGTAAGACATTTTTTTGCGCTGCGTCTTACTACCTGTTCAGGCTATACGCATACGTACTAATTACACTAATGTGTTAGGGATAAGGATGAATTTTAGAAGAAGTGTACCAGTATTTGCGTGGAGGGAGAGTGGAAAACAATATTGGAAAAATCACTCTCAGTACACCCGACCGGGATTCGAGCCCCAATCTCCCTACCAATGGCAGTCTAGTCCATTACGAAAGTGATGCCTTAGACCATGTGGCCACAGAAGAGGTTCAAGGTAAGTTTGCTGAGTGCACATTGTGCCCTTCTTCCCTTCTTATGAGTGCACTCGGACGAGGATCGAATCCAATTTCCCAAGTTTGAGTCAAGCAAGCCTGGCTCTTCCCTCTACTGCCCACTAATGGTATTAATGAAACAATTTAACTTTACTAATTACAAGAAGAGTAATACAGAAGTACGTACCAATGGCACTTTAGAAGCCTCATGGTTAGTTTGGCAGCCTCTGCGCAGTTGATTGTTCAATTGTTTGCACTAGTTTCACTAACTGCTTCCTGGCGCTAATTGCAGTGACGCAACACCTCACCTGGTCAACCTGTCGGCGATACGTCGGACACACCTATCACTTTCAGGACGACTCACCCCCAACATCTTTCGGAAAAGTACGGTTCGCAATGGTAATCCTTTAGCGGAGCCTTCCACTTCCGGCCCTCGCTTCAGTTCCCGGAAACGTGCTGCCTGGTTAAATCAACATTCACTTTATTCCAACTTACAATACTTTTTCTTTTACGTATCGAGAAAGGAAGACTCCGATTATCCGTGAGTAAACATATTCTTCTGAAAAGTTGAGAGATTATCTCACTGTAAGAACATATACAAAACCATTAGTTGATTAGAAATAATTAGTTGGAATTTTCTAAAACGTATGCGTTGACAAATTCAAATAAAGGCCCAACTTTATTACATATTGAAGCGGCATTTAAATGGGTGATCACATCTTGGTTTTATTTTTCAACACGTGTGAAAATATTTTAAAAATCAACGCGTTTAGAGAAACTTGTAAGTGATGTATCCAGGTCTTATTGTGTAGTTTCCTTAATCACCCGAACGTCACCAAACGAGGCACGAACGCGATCCTTCTAAACTCATTGCACCACTGAATTTTCAAGGCCCATTGGGTGATAATTCGAGCACGACACAGATCAGCGAGAGGAGAGGACGCCGCAAGAGGCAAGTCCATCACTCGTAACATGCACGTAGATGAATCCTCCACAGACTGCCATTGTTGCCTCAGAGACTCACTCAAGACACGAAACCTCGTTATCTCAACGTGTTTGTTCGTTATCAAACAAAGGATGGGAATAACGTCACTTTGTTTTTATTCAACATTATAATACTTGGGAAATTTAAACCAAATGATAAGTTTCAATTTGAAGTTTCAGCTCGTATAGATACTTGCTATTAATAAATTATTGTGGGTCGACTATGTCCTTTTTGATTTGTAAATTAGTTTGTTTTGCAAAATTAAATACAACAATTAAGCTATATTTGGCTTAAAATAACGAAATATTTCTATCAATCTCAATTTGTTACAACTAATAAAAAACCTGGTTTCGTGTCGTGTGGTTCTGTATATACTCTTAGCTTACCGAAAGGCATAACTCGCATTAAATGAAATACTATTTTAATGAACTTAGTCAATGAAGCACTAATTACTCCACGGCGGAAGGAGGCGTGGCATTAGAGACGACACTCGCCGATTGGCGCAACCCCGATTGTAGCAATGCGGGAACACACACAGAAAAAAAAAACCTTAAAAAACTTCAATCCTGTCGCCAATAAAACTTTGTGGTCAAAAATAAAACTAGACTGATTTTTTTCACCACCCTGCTCGTTCTGTCAAGAGCAGTAGAAATTATAAGCTGGCTGTACTCTACTTGCCCGTAGTAGCCATACAACTGAAGAAATACCAACCGCCGGCCAGAAAAACTCCCCCTCTCTTTGCCCCCCTCAGGGAATTTAGAAGGTTTGAGGGGAAGTCGAGCGGCGCGTTTCCCCTCCAACGACCACCGGACCCGGACTTAGACCGTTGTGCTCCGCAGGAACTAGGAACTATCTTGGACGGTGGCCAGGTTGATAGTGAGTGTCCCACCGGGATTAACATGGAAATTATTGGCTTTTTATAACATTTTATTTTGGATTTTTAGCGTGCACTTTCTGAACTGGCTGGTTTTTTTTAGCGCATTACTTACAAACAAACATATTTCTAGAACAGACACAACATCCAAACTTCCGGCCGTTGGTTCCCCACTGCCAAAGGCGAAGCCTCAATTTTGCCAATTATATTTTTTTTTGCCCAGAATCAAACCTGCGAATCTTAGGTGCAAGATTGGATATAAGCACCATTTTTACAGGAAGCCCACTTTCAAACACCGGCACCAACATTCATTTAAAGTCATTAAAAATTTCCATTGTAGAAATATGTATTATTTGATTTATTAACTAAAGATTTTATCTAAAAGTTATTAAAAGTTTCCAATAATAATTTCTTATGGATTAATGTATAATTTATCATTGCATCATTAGTGGAACGGATTATACCACGCCACCAAGGCAACACGAGTTTCAAGGTTTCTAATAACGGGCTTCCTATAACAATTAGACTTTAGCTATTCGAGGATTGAAATAAAGGGGAAATAGGGGTAGGGATATGAGATTAGTTATCTAATACTCTAGCCCTGCAAAGCTCAGAGAGTAGTCACACAGCATCTGTTGGAATTAAAGTTGACTACTGATATATGGCAATAAAATTATGCAACGATTTAAATTGATATTGAGATAAGACTTAAAGGGGTCGTGTCAGCCTATCATTTTCAATATCTCCTTGAAAAATATATTATTTAAAATAAGGACAATTGACTATGTAGAAGTGTTTGTAAAAAAAACACACACACACAAATAGGTAGGGGTGCGCGAAGGTTCGAGATGTCAATGTTGAGGTCGGAGTCTTAGATCAAATCTCCTTCGCTTCGACTCCCGACACCGTCACAAGCCTTCGCATCTTGGATACATTTCCAAACTTGAGATACAGAGTTATTCAGATGTCCTAGTAAAATACTATAAATACTGGAGGCAGAAGGGGGGTGACGAGACAAGTATATTCACGTAATGAGCTTGGGGTTGGCGACGCTACGAGACGTCAAAATTGGAGTTGTGTGTATCTTAGGGGTAGGCAACTCGTCAAACTTCAGCACATGGCAAGTGGAGTGTGGTGTGAATTACGACTAGATTGAACTGCCTGACAACATGCACGCATAAGGAATTGCTGATTCTAGGGATGCCTGTTTTGGTTTGCGAGCTTGCTGCATGTGTTACCAACCCACCTCCCCCCCACAAGGTGCCTATTGACCATTTGTAGCGCCACCATTTGGCTGGCGTCACCGATTCTGAAATACTTGTCTTCTTGTAATTGCCTTCAACCTGTAGAATTGTATAGATTCTATAGATCTGAATCGCTCCGTATTATGAACAGATTTTAAATATTTAACAAAATATAATCATTTTAGAACACTTATTGAACAGTATTTTAACAAAGACTCGTGACTAGATTACATCTATGCTATATAATGTATGTATTTTCTATATTTAGATACATTTTTTTAATAATTTAAAAGTATTATTATATTGTGCCAACTACCAGATTTTTATGTTCGACTTCGGTTTTGACCTTTCTTCACATGTTTCGGCTTTGTTTTGAATTTAAGAAATGATCTTCGACCACACACTAAAAAAGTTCAATAAAAGTAAAAAAGTGGATAGGTGAATGCCCTAATAACACATTTTACATCTGCAATATTTTCTTATTTTACATCGCTGTTATCAGTTTTAATATCCTTCTAGAATTAATATTTAATAAAATTAAATGTGAGACTAAATCTAATTTACTGAAACCCGTCATTGAGGTTCAACTGATAGAAGAGAGTAGGACAAAACCAAAAACTAACTTACTATGAGAGTTTTAATCAAAATGTTCACATTAGGCTTCACTCTCAAAATGTAAAGATCGGGACTCAAATCCAGGCCGGCTTTGTTATGGATTATCTCCAATAGTAGTGTTGATATACTTTTCAAGTTTTAAAATTCCGTGACTTTCTCAAGTTTCCAAGCAAATAAAATTGCATTTTCCCAATATTTACATGTAAACCTATAAATAGAAAATCTATTTATTTGTACTGTTTTATATTTAATGCTTACAATTAGGGTTATTAAATAAAAATATAAATGTCACTTGTCCTCATGGATACAAATGAGTTTGGGGGGGTTGAACTAATAGTTTACACTCTTTTAATTTTATTTGGAAAATTACTGCAAATTAATTTGAAAATTCGCATGACATTTTAACATTTCTTTAGCATCTCCCAGGTTTTCCCTATTTCCCAGGAGCATATCAACCCTGAAGATTCTCCCACCCCCCCTCTAACCCTCGTATAATCCGGATATCTTTCCTTAAAACAGACCTTTTATCGGAGCGCTGAGACACGTTGCGGATGTCTATAAATACCACGTTAGTTAGGAAGTGGTTCGATATTTAAAAATATGGCTAAGGATTTGGCCAGACTGACAAGCGTGCGAGCGAGTGAGCGCGTGATTAACAAATAGATCTCGATAGTTGTCTACAAGGAGGCAAAGGTTCGAATCTTGGCTCAGTGAACTGAGGGTGGTTTTTGACGAGTGATTTATTGTTGTGGTTTTCTCATCCTCTCTCCACGCTTATCGTGATTATTATTTGTGAAGGCCTACTTTGATTTTAATATTGAAGTGGTTTGACATATCAGATTTACACATACACACATACACATATATACATATATATATAAGTATGGTTTATGATCTTACCAATTAAATTAGGTCGTTAGTAACAAGTGCGCCAAACCTATCGACAGTAATAAAAATGTCAAAATGAGAAGTTTTCCTAGCACTCAATGAACCGACATACATTAATATTACCTAGCGCCTGTAAACTAGACTGTACCGGGTCGAGCGCGTGCGCTTGAAAAAATGGAACCAGTTCTATATTTCAAACGCGCGCGCTCAGTCGCTCGCTCCAGTATGGCCACCTTTCAATACAACCAATGTGTTCTATTTTATATTTTAGCGCTCGCGCGCTTGAAATATAGAACTGGTTCTATTTTTTTAAGCGCACGCGCTCGACCCGGTACTGTCTAGTTTACAGGCGCAAGGCAATATTATTGTGTGTCGGTTCATTGAGTGCTAGGAAAACTTCTCATTTTGAAATTTTTATTACTATCGATAGGTTTGGCGCACTTGCTACTAACTGTCTAATTTAATTGGTAAGATCATAAACCATGTCTATGTAAATATATATATATATATATATATAAAAAACTGATATATTTATATATATAACTGATATGTCAAAATACTTCAATATTACAATCAAAGTAGGCTTTCACAAATAAGAATCACGATTAGCGTGGAGAGAGGATGAGAAAACCACAAAAATAAATCACTCGTCAAAAACCACCCTCAGTTTACTGAACCAAGATTCGAACCTTGGCCTCCTTGTCAACAACTATCGAGAGCTATTTGCTAATCACGCGCTCGCTCGCTTGTCAGTTTGGCCGAACCCTAAGGTCAAAATAGAGATGTCCCTAAGGTTTTATTAGCCTGAAAATTGAAGTTTTATAGTTTGAAAAAAAAATATCACAATTAGCTTATTTTCAAGGACGTTAACGCGAAATGCCGTTGTTCTGATATCAAAGTAAATGGTTAGAAACTAATAAACTCATTTTTTACCAGGGTCACAGAAAATTGTTGAAAAATAATGGAATGATTTAGTGGTTTTGAAGCTTCAGGACTGCCATTCTCATAATAAATGACGCAATGTGAGAATATCTACCTTCGAGTAAGCGGCGCCTTTAATGACTCGTGAGTCGAACGTGCCAGTTCAAACACTAGCAGCACTAACATAAAAAAAAATGTACACGTGAGGACACGTAACAGAACGTGTTGTCAGCACGTGTTGTGTGTTTGTTTTATTACAAATATTCCATATGTACTAATGTGCGAGATCTATTCCATACCACACCTACATTCTCGATCATAAAAATCGGCCATTCTATATAATAACATATACTGCAAGGTCACAGTAACCCAAGATTAACAATTAAATATAACTCTTCCAGCTCGAGCAAAGTTAGCTCCAGTGTTTGGGTGTATGAATATATCCAGACACAAATAGCCAATTCTTTTAAGTATCATCTGGGAATGAACCAAGGTCCTCTTAGACCTGCAGCAGTTTTTCCTAGCCACAGCCTACGGAAACTGACTTAAGGGGGTTGTCTAGGTAGCTGATGGTGCGCTTATGATAAATAATGATAACACTTGTAACATTAGAAGACTTGTTTACCGCAATGAATACAAAACGATTTACTGTGGGCCTATTTATCCTAAATAATTATAAAGATTTGTAAAATTAGTTTAAAAGTTGAAATTTCACACCCTGAATTGTCGAAAAATCCACATATTTCGGCTAAGGCCCTTGGCCCTGTCGAGTGCAGGTCTAAAACATATTTTGTGGGATGGTGTGCGGGAGGGTGAAAGGCGTGGTGTGGATTTACAAACGACCAAAGTATCCTTCCGCGTCAACAAGAACAGTTGGATCTCGGGAAACGTAGACGACGCTAGCTAGCGGACAAGTCTTGCGGATGAATCATACACTTGGAAATATCAGTTTTCTCGAGGACAAGTGAAATTTTTATAGTAATATTTTCAACGCCCCTTCTAAGATATTGTATTGATGTTTATTAGGTGTTATACTTTGTTATTGTTATGAAACCGGCAGTTTTATATTGAAAAATGTCAAAATTATTTATATTTGATTACTGTTAAAATTATAGATAAGGTGTATTTATAAAAAATATAACTTAATCAACATGCTTCTATTCTTGAACAAACCGTTTCTGAAAAGAAAATTGTAAAACAGTAAAAATTCTTGAAGATAATTGTTTGTCTCCATTTCCCATGGTTATGCATTTTCACGCCAAATGAAAAGGGCCAATTACCTTAATCATGAAGAGATAACCGGTAAACGAAAATAACTGGTATAAGAGCGGAGAACGGATCTTTGTAAATTTAATAGTGTAATTTAATAAGGGGGTCAAAACACAACTTATATTGTCATTTGTATTTTCCTCCTCCACTATTTGTTCTCCTATTGAGACCCCAGTTGTTTATGGCGTTTAAGAATTTCTGCTCGACTACTCTGGCGCCTTAATCTTCTATTCCCTGACCTGGGTTCGAGCCAGGAAACCCTCCAAGTAGTACACACGCGCAATACAACGGTTGTATATCTTCTACTTAGAGCATATGTACCACTGTTGCCCTGCCTCACTAAATTGTCATAACGCTCGTCCCCTCCAACCTGTTACCCAAGTCGTTTGTACAGCGTCCTTGCAATGTGACGCCCTGCGGCGTCCAATTAGACCACCGACACTGACATGACGAGTCTTTCTGTATACCGGGCGATCCCACACACCACGCTCCAATTCATTCCATTTCATTCCAACTGTTGAAAGGGAAACAAACTTCCCACTCCCTTTAATTATAGGTTTTCCTTTAAACTTCCAATGAAACGATTATACGATGTAAGCAAAGGAAGTAAAGAGTGGATGTCACCAATTGAAACAGACTATACGATGTATGCAAAGGAAGTATAGTGTGGATGTCACCAATAGAAACAGACTATACGATGTATGCAAAGGAAGTAAAGAGTGGATGTCACCGGTTGAAACAGACTATACGATGTATGCAAAGGAAGTAAAGTGTGGATGTCACCGGTTGAAACAGACTATACGATGTATGCAAAGGCAGTAAAGAGTGGATGTCACCGGTTGAAACAGACTATACGATGTATGCAAAGGAAGTAAAGTGTAGATGTCACCGGTTGAAACAGACTATACGATGTAAGCAAAGGAAGTAAAGAGTGGATGTCACCAATTGAAACAGACTATACGATGTATGCAAAGGAAGTATAGTGTGGATGTCACCGGTTGAAACAGACTATACGATGTATGCAAAGGCAGTAAAGAGTGGCTGTCACCGGTTGAAACAGACTATACGATGTATGCAACAGAAGTAAAGTGTGGATGTCACCGGTTGAAACAGACTATACGATGTATGCAAAGGCAGTAAAGAGTGGCTGTCACCGGTTGAAACAGACTATACGATGTATGCAAAGGCAGTAAAGAGTGGCTGTCACCGGTTGAAACAGACTATACGATGTATGTAAAGGAAGTAAAGTGTGGATGTCACCGGTTGAAACAGACTATACGATGTATGCAACAGAAGTAAAGTCACTGTCACTGGTAATATTTAATTATATTGAAAGATAGTATACGATATATAGAAATAAAGTAAAGGGTGATTGTCATTGATTAAACTGTTATTGAAATTATACGATATATAAAAAGGAATTAATGAATGCGTGTTACCGGTGGATACATGGACAAAGGCACCAGCATCTGGTTTGTCGGTGACACGTAGGTCAGAGTTCTAATCCTAGCTGGTAGTAATTCTAAATGTTTGTTAACAAAAGTTTTCTCAATCTTTATCCCAGCAAATGATTATATATTTTCAAACCCTATCCCATCAGTCTAAATAAGCGGATAACCCGGACGGGTAATAAAACTGGAATCACGGGGCGACAGGATAGTAAATGGCCATTTTGAAAAGGGTTTTCTCGCACGATAACGGCCCCTTTGCGCCTCGATTATTTCCCCTTTCTAACACTCTCCGAACGATTTGTCTCCTTACAACTTGTTAATTAGACTCTTCCATCTAAAGACCTCTACTCTGTTCGGGATCTTCCTCCACCCGCTACGCGAATGAAAGGATCCATCGTACAACCGTTGTGAGAAGGGCTCATCACCACTGAGTTAGATTGCGGTTAAGCTGTGATGGAACAATGGATATTGCCAACCATCCCATGGATAGTTAAATAAAGAATAGAGTAGTTTTAGGTGAACAATGGCAGTTAAGAGAGTTGCGATAACGGAAACTAGAACCATCTGCGGGTTATTCCAGGCCAATTGGATGAGAAGAAATGGTTTATTGATTAAGGTAACACAAAGAAAAGTAAGTAGAAGGAAGAAGGCCAAGAAGACGACAAATTCCACTTAAGGATGATCTTTAGAGATTTTAATCTCTAAAGCAAGAATTTACTGATAGCATATGCTCATAAGAGAGACGATATACTTGGTATGTAGGACTCAATTTGGACACGACACCGGACCTGTAGAAAGACAGAAAAGCTACAATAACATTATAAGGATAGAGTCTATCTGGGGAGAATATACTGACGATAGACTTACACTTAAGATCTGAGAAGGGGGGATAAAGGTGTCGGTGAATTTACAGATTCCTATTTCACCAATCCCCAGGAAAGCAAATAATTTTAACAGAAAGCCTAAAATGTATTAGTTACAAAACTAGTATAGCGAAATGGAGAAGTCTCGAATGCAAACTTTATTTTAAGAACATTATAATAAAAAGGATTACTGGCATATCTATTAAAACTAAAAATTGTCCCTAAATTTACCAAAAGTGAAAAGTACAGAAATGAGTTCGCCATTTGAATTTTCCTTTGAACTATACAAAAAAAAAACAGTGATATGGAATAATATGGACACTCATAAAAAGTTTGGTTCAGATCAGTGGTAGTAAACCTTTTGGTTCACCTACACCCAGATGTAGTTCTTCTTTAAATTTGTACCTCCAAAGTTGTTGGTGCATAATGCAAGCTATGCCTGTTCTAAAATCTACATCTATGAGAGAGAGAGAGAGAGAGAGAGACAAGGGCGTTCCCTGATCGCATGTCCGACTCTTTTGTCGCTAACCCTAACTCTGGCCCTGGTCATTCAGTGGTATCTTAACATGTGTATTTTAAAATTGTATGTGCCCTCTTAGATGCCTTCACGTACCCCAGGCGTGTTAAGGATGAGGAAGGTTTAATTCAGAGGAAGTGTACCCACATTTGCGTGGAGAGAAAGTTGAAAACTAGATAGGAAATAAAACACCCACAGTACATCCAGCTGGGATTCGAACCCTTATATCTCCCTCACCAGCAGTTTAGTCTATTGCGACTATTGTCGTAGCTAACTAACGCGCTAATATCGTGTTGAACTAAACTGCCGAATACGGGGAGATCAAGGTTTGAATCTCGGTCGAGTGAACTGGGGGTGGTTTTTCCTAAATGATTTTCCATTCTCCCTCAACACAAATGTTGGTTCAAATACTCCAAATTCAACCTTCCCTATTCCTAGCCCATTTGCGTAATTAGTAGTTAAGTGTATAACCCGAGCGGGTAGTAAGATGCGGTGCTAAATAAATAAGTATATTGCGAGAGTAATGCCTTCGACCACGCGGCCACCAAGGTAGTTCTTTAGAACATGGACCCAAAGGAGCACTTACACCATATAGAATAAGTTATATTCTGGAGCCCTAATACATTTATTTACACTAATATTGTGTAAATACAATAACGACAGTTAAATTTTATTTGTAGAAAGAATAAAACAAACGGAAAACTTAAACATCATATGTTCTGGCTTTATCTTTGACAAACGTCCTTTAATTCAGGTTTGAAAAAAAAAATGTAACTCTAATTAATGACGCTATTTTATAGTGTGAAAAAGAATTAAAGAATATTTTAAAATTACCTCGCGGAGTTTGAGATAACTTTGAAGGAGCCCAGTTTGAAAAACGATGCTCTACAAGAGTAATCAGCTGAATTTTCTCATATGTGTTCTTTATAAATAATAATGTGTATTTATATCAATTTCGGATAGCTCGAACGTGCATCTTGTAGGTTGGAGGAAAGTTCAGGTCTTACAGGATTTCATCAGACACAAACAATTATTTAGTTCTTCTAAGATTCTGTATCACTAGTTCGTGGGACAACTTTATTGTGTTGGACTAGTAAAACACTTTATATTGTGTAAAGCACCTCTCGGCATCAAACACTAGAACCAGAGCAAGAAGAGTAAACATGATATTCTTCTTCTCAACTTGTATAATATGAATCTGTACGTGCTTTGCTTACCGGGGTTCCTTAACAACCAAACAACGTCCCCGCTATTAGAACAAAATGAAGACGTGTTCGTTAGAAAGTAACGCACCGAAAGAAGGAAAATATCGAACGCTTTCGCTGCTTGCGGGCTGAAAAGTAGAGTAAGACCAATTATTTACACTGGCACAGATTCGCAAAGATTTGCAGAGATAAGCCCGTGTCCTTCAAGTGTTCAGGGAATATCAGCTACAGGCCAAGTGGAGAATTAACGTACGGGAGATTGGATGTTGTGTCTATTATAAGATTACATTAGTTTGTAGTTATTGTGCTGAGGACATTAAAACTAATACTATACTCTCATGGCATCGGGAGTTGCACTATCTGGTGACTACAATAAACTTAAGTACACTTTGTTGATAATGATCTTTTTCTTACCTTGAATGATTACACTATGGTCCTTGCCTATATCCAAGGCCATGGCGGAACCACCAAGTGAGCTTGCTAACTTTCAGTGTAAACAAAGGGATCAAATACTGTATTGGTGGGATCGAACCAGTGTACAGTCTGATTTTGGTAGAAGACCTGTTACTTGAAAACTGGAGACATGTTACTACAGTGGCGAGAGAAAATGTTACGACTGTATTTACATTCTTATCCCGTATAATTGATAATGTAAACATAAATTATACAGTAGTTCATATGGAAGTATTATTGGAATCTTTTGATACGCTTTTATATTTACTTTATAATTAATCAATAAAATAAGACATATTTATAGAATGACCCATTTTAGTTAGTTTCAATAATCGTTGGTAAAAAGTGGCCTTCCTACCCAAATCAGGATTTACCTTAGACCTACAGTTAACATCTTTTTACAATCGACACTAATCCCTATATTTAAATTTAATAAGAATGATTTCCGTTCACAAATATACATTTGTTGATAACTACTTCCAAGAAGCTGACGATCTCGCAGGTCCATCGAGAGCTCTGAAATAAACCATGAGTGATGTGTAGCCTTGAGAACGGGACGAACCCGGGATAGCTCAGTGGTAGAACATTTGCGTGCCACGACAATGGTTCTGGGTTAGGATTCCCGGCAACGCATACTCGTCTAACACCTTTAACTCCAAGCTCCAAGGTAGCCTCAACCAACTATAAGGTTATAACATTTACTTTTACAATCAAAGCAAATATAAACTTCAAGTAAGCACTATTATTTATAGTAATAGTAGTAGTAGGGGTGTCAGGATTAATATACCATTCTAAAATATATCACCTTCCTCCTTAATAGCATCAACAGACTATATATTTATTGTCAAACCCACCTCGGTGGCGTAGTTAGCTAAAGCTCGAGTTTGGTGTTGAGTTGGACTGCCGAGGACGGGGTTATCGAGGTTCGAATCTCGCTCAAATGAATTGTAGGGGGTTTTCCGAAATGGTTTTCCACCCTCCCTCCACGCAAATGCGGATTCACTTCCTTTATATTTAACCTTTACAATTCCTAACCCATCAGTGTAATTAGTACTTAAGCATATAACCCGAATGGGTAGTAAGACGCGGTGCTAGGTATTATTATATTATTTAGTGTCAAGATGCTTATATCATCCTAAATAAATCACCTTCAGTGGCGTGGCGTGGAGTGTTTCAAAGGAAGCAGACCTTGTTAAAACTCTACTTGTAATATGTTATCACCCACTTGTGCCCTATTTGACCAATCACACATATGATCTGTTCTGCGTGCCTCACACGGGAATGTATTCCCCTCGTTACCTGATCAATGTGTGTTCTAATGAGGGGTGTGAACAATTCACAGGTACGGTTTAATTAATGCTGCTTACCCTGGCAACATTTTACGACACGCCACTGATCACCTTCAACCTTAGAAGCACTAATAAACTAGTTATTTAGTGACAAGATTCATATCTTATATATAAAATTCTCGTGTCACAATGTTCGTTCCCGTACTCCTCCGAAACGGCTTGACCGATTCTCATGAAATTTTGTGAGCATATTGAGTAGGTCTGAGAATCGGCCAACATCTATTTTTCATACCCCTTAGTGATAAGGGTTGTCCACCCTTAACATTCTTCTATAATTTTTAGACATTTTTTTAATATCTTTATTTTTTTATTATGTCGCATTAAAAAATACATACAACCCTAAATTTTTACCCTTTTATCACCAACCCCTATTTTTTATAGCCATTTTAGTAATTTAATCATTTTTCATCCCCGGTCGATAACTGATCAATCGTCATGTGCCAATTCAATTCAAACGTATTCAGTTTCCGATTAGATTGGCATTTGCAATGACTATCAACAAATCCCAAGGTCAAACGATGTCTATTTGTGGCTTAGATTTGAGAACACCATGTTTTTCACACGGACAATTATACGTGGCATGCTCTCGAGTGGGTAAACCATCCAGTTTGTTTGTGTTAGCTAAAGATGGACTAACAAAAAATATTGTTCACGCTATGGCATTAAGAGATTGATATTGTTTGTTAGTGTTACTGTCGTAATTGATTAATTAATGATATATAATTTTAAGGAATAAATTATAATAACTTAAAAATAATGTTTGCCTTTTGTTATTTTTATATTCCCTCATCGTTCACAGCGCTCCATGCCTATTTCACGCATATACCACATTCTTACACACTTACAATAAGTAAGCTATTTTTTGTCTACACTAGAAATTACTTAAAAATTATTTATATGGCCAAACAACGTTTGCCGGGTCAGCTAGTACCATTCTAAAATATTACCTTCAACCTTTCCATCACTAGCCAGGACTCATATTTCGTGTTAATGACAAGACAACCAGCCAGAGATACTCTGATGATCAACTGTGAGAAAGTGGAGAGAGTAAGTGGGCTGCAGTGGATGTGTCGTGTGATAGTGATATGAGCCACATACCAACAAGAGAGGAAGATATGTGGAGCACACGCCAAGTGTAAAACATGATGCACACATACCACAAAGTGCGAAATGATAACAGCCAGATAACTGACTCGCCTTTACAATCAGGCGCATTTACACTTCTCCGCAGATAACGCAGTATTCTGCTACATCGATTAGAGGGTCAGGTGACCTGGCAGTCTAGGGATAAGGAAGGTGTCAGACTTCTGTGCTTGGGGTCCGAGATTCAATCCCGGTCCCGGCACAGATTTATCTGATCGCCAAACCCTTCCTTCACCTCTGACAAGACGTGTATTAATCACAACTTGTGAATGGGGAATGCCAGGCCTCCCCCTTGGTTCGGATCACACGTTAAACTGTAGGTACCCGCCTCGGTGGCGTAGTTGTCTAACGCGCTTGTCGTGTTGAGCTCTACTGCTGAGGACGGGGAGATCAAGGTTCGAATCTCGGCCGAGTGAACTGGGGGTGGTTTTTCCTAAACGGTTTTCCACTCTCCCTCCACGCAAATGCGGGTTCACTTCCTCTAATTAAACCTTCCCAATTCCTAATCCATTAGAGAAATTAGTACTTAAGGCGTATAACCCGAACGGGTAGTAAGACGCGGTGCTAATTATTATTATTATTATTATTATTATTATTATTAAACTGTAGGTCCTCCTTTCATCTCCCAATCACCCTACCATTACACTTTAGCGTAAGTGCGTATAACCCGAACGGGTAGTAAGACGGGGTGTTAATAATAATAGTAATAGATTAGGGGGTCGTGCTAAGATGGCGATAAAGGGATGGTAGGACATGTTTTAAAGATTATATAACAGTAGGGTTATCCTTGTGAATGTTGTCCAAATTATGACTTGAGAAGTTGCGATTAAATCTCAACCGAGTGCGGT
This sequence comes from Timema douglasi, assembly GCA_901482245.1. NCBI lineage: Eukaryota > Metazoa > Arthropoda > Insecta > Phasmatodea > Timematidae > Timema > Timema douglasi. The sequence continues at coordinate 35,790 of CABEEJ010004569.1, forward strand.
TGTGAAATATTTGATCTATTCTCTTCCTGATATCACTAATGTTCGTCGTTTTTTGTTATCTGTAATGATTAATTTTATTTTAAGCTAATTGTTCTTCGTGTGGGATGTGTACGTATCAAATGTTGGTAAGTTTTTAAACAGAAAATAAACAAACAACTGTTAGATAAATTTATTTTAAATATAATAACAACAGTTTTAGCGGTATTATTATTACTGATTACGACCGGGCTTCTCATAGTTTAGGAGATGGAGCTCTAGACGGGCCAAAAAGTAGCGTTATATAAAGTCCGTTCACCATAGGAATTGACTTCTGAAAGGCCTTTTTCCCTACCAGAAATCTATTAAATAGTAAGATATTGGTAGGAAAAAAGACCTTTCAGAGAGTAATTCCTACCGTGAATGCAGTATAGCTGCCACTTTCTTCCAATGCGGTCATCATATCTACTCTGTGTCTAGTACACTTTAAAAGTTGGTTTTGTCCGTCCAAGTCATGTTCATGCAAAATTTCAGCACAACCGGTGAAGTTTTTTTTTTGCGTTTAAGAATAACAAAAAGACATTAAATCATTCATTTATATTATAAGTAAATTTTGTTGTTAGCAATATTATTACAAGTACACATCCCACATTATTATTTAAAACAGTAGATGAGTAAGGTCTCGCACCCAGGACATCTGTGATAGGTTCACCTCCCTGGCTATCAATTGACGCCATTAGTCGACAAAGAGAAGAATTTGTAACACACACTGTTAATTAACGACCAAAACAGGTTTTTCTTCTTCACAAAAGACTAGTTATTTATCAAAGTTGATAACTTTACTCTCCACAAATCCAAACAAAGCCAATTACTTCACACTGAAACTTTTTTTTGTTTCAAAACTTCCCCTCGGCAACTTCCAGAATCAAAAAGTTCCAAAAACCAAATAAAACCTTAAATTACTGCGGCAACTCTTTCAATAAATGTCGAAAAGTACGGACGATAGCAAACAAAATGAAAAATAAACATTTAAATGCCAAAAAGCAACTTTACACATTCTCGATCGTTAATCAGTGTAGTTTTACATGCTCCCCTCAACTTGTATTTATTTTTCCTTTTTCTGAAACCTTTGGTACCAAAAACGAGGTCATGAAACGCGCCAGGCACGCGCAACAAAACGTTAACACTCCTTGGTTCCTTCCTGGGAAGGTCAGATAAAAAGGTCCAGGCTTGGTCCAAGGTGAGCCCATTGGTTCTCCTGTACCTGTTCAGGCACTAGGTGAAATCTAACGTTAGTACAATTAATTGTACCTGAATAACGAAGCTTAGGAGATCAAAATGATCCAGAGGATAGGTTGTTGTTATTCGCTTTCATGCACAATGTATTATTGTAGGTACTAATGGCCATAGGCACCAACTGTATATTAAACACTCCCAAAAATATTTGGAGGGACGCTCAGCACTCCCAATATTTCTGACTTTTTAAACACTTAAAATTACGACGCTAGTTCTATATTGCGCTGCGAACAGTGTTTTCTAGCGAATGGCAGGTGCTGCCATCTTGATTTGTAAGCAAGCGTGATTAAGTTTGTAACACTCGCCACTCGTGAATCGACAGCCTGGCATTTGTCAGCATTTTCCCATTATAGTTTGGTTAGTGGCAGGACCAGTATCGTATGCGTTATTTTTGTGTTGTGCATGTTTGTTTTACATCGAGACTAAGATATTGCATTATAATTTTGGCTATTTTTTTTAAATACGGCGCTTGAAAATTTGCAAATGTTACACCACCCTCAACCCCTTTTTATAGACCCACCCCAATAATACTAATGGCAGCAAACGTAAAGCCACTCTAAAGTCGTCGGTGGTTGTGATGTCAATGATTGCTCTTAGCAGACAATAGTTTTCACACGTCCATCACAGACGTTGCCTTAAAATATAAGTGACGAATGACCCTAAGCAGGGGATGAATCCTGGCTAGCTCAGTGGTAAGATCATTGGCGCACTAAGGCTGTGACTCCAGGGTTCGATTACCGTGTCCAGATATCATTCTTCAAATTAACAAATATGTTCAGGTATGTGTTTACACTTGTCTCCATGTTGCATTAACAAGCTTCCAAAACAGGATATTATGTAGCAGGTAGGTTTAAATCCCGAGTCAAGGGTGTAGAGTAAGTGGTAATAGCTTTTGCTATTAGGAGGTTCCCAACAACATTCACAAGGTCGAGTCAATTCCATGATTACATTACGTATGGAAATAATATTCATCTTGATTCTAAGTACTCGGTACTTCCTTCCGTCGGTAAAATAAAGAATAAAATAAATGATAAACCGTCAGGTTTAAAAGTACGCTACAGCTTACCACCATTACAAACACACGCAGAATCCCCCGAGCCACAGTTATCCATCCATATTAATTAGATCTTACAAGAACAAACAGAAACCACAAAGCACGTCAAGCCCAGATTCTTCCACTTGACGAGCACAGAGGAGAATCGTTTCACGTTAAGCTGATAAACAGAATTGCACCAAATTCAAACAAATTTGATCATTAATGTGTTTTCTTTAGTACTTCTACAAGGCTTAAGGGCACCACCTACTTGATGTGAAATATTCTAAAACTTCATTACTTCCTACGGGAATGTAAATTTTAGAGCTACAAAACAACTATAACAATCCTAAATTGGACTAAAAGAAAATTTGTTGTGACACTGTTCAATTTTTTTTATGGAGGCTAGATCTATATTTCTTAGCAATTACTTTGATCTCAGAATTACGACATTTCACGTGAAATGACATTGATAACTAAATTGTTTCATCTTTTTGAGAATTTTGTTAAAATTATAAAACCTAAAATGTAAGTTTTTTTAGCCATATAGATACCTACATTCTGGCGGGAGTCATATTCAAAAGATAATAATAATTATCTTGTTAAATAACGCGGGGTTCCCGTACTTATGCACCGCGTCTCAAAGCTCTGATGGGCACTCCCCTCTAGCCTGGGGGCTCTAGAGAACAGGTGAGTAAAGGTCCTGAAGAAGTGGAAGAGAGAGGGACGACACCTGGCACCAGGGGATCAACATTCCTCAATCCACCCCTTGGATTAGAGCAGTGGCCTCCAGAGTGGGGTACGGGGTACGCGGGTTGCAGGTAAAGTACAGGTACAGTGGTAGTGGGGTACGCCATCAAAAAATGTTGTCGACTACTGGACTAGAGAGTCGAGACAACAACAGGATAATTTCATGGATAGGGTGTGGTATCGAAAGGGTAATCAAGTCATATTATCAGAATCTAACCTAACGTTTTTATGCACGAACTGCCGATGTTTTTCTCTCTCTCTCTTTTTTTTAGCACCTCATCTTAATACCCGTTCGAATTATACGCTTATGTACTAATCAAGCTAGTAGTTAAAGGAATTAGGAGGGTTATATTAAAAATAAGTGTACCCGCACTTGCGTGGAGGAAGAATTGATAAACATTTCGGAAAAACCACCCTCAGTTTACCCGGACAAAATTCGAACCTTGATCTTCCCATCATCGGCAGTCTAGTCTACTTCAAGAGCAGCGCGTTACAAAACGCGGCCACCGAAACGGGGTCCTCTCAATCCTTAAAGAGTTTTTGTAGTTTACGATAAATATTATAACTATTGCATTATGATAGAATTCTTCCTGTAGCGTATATTAGACTACTAAAAATAATAGTGATGTAATCACAGTATCACGGCTGGGAGTGTATTCCTGACTAGGCTATATTCAGAGCCATCGCGAATGGTTTTCCCGTTTAACTTTGTGGAGGTGACCTGGTGGTCTAGGGGTAAGGTGTCAGACTTCTATGGTGGCGGCCGGGGTTCAATCCTCGGTCCCGGCACATATTTATCTGATTACCGAACCCTTCCTTCACCTCTGACAAGACATCTTGTGAATGTGGGGAATGCCAGGCCTCCACCGTGGTTCGGATTCCACGTTAAACTGTAGGCCCTCCATTTCATCTCACAATCAGCCTACCACTACACATTAGCGTAAGTGCGTATAACCCGAACGGGTAGTAAGACGCGGTGCTAATAATAATAATAATAATAATAAACTTTGTGGAGATAACCACTAGAGATGATCACGAATGCAATCAGGAATACATACTCTGGCTACTAATATAGAGGTCCCGAGTTCAATTCCCGGCGGTGCCATAGGTATTTTTCCCATAAAGGGAATAGTTCCTATGACCTGCTTCTTCAGTGACCGAATTGTCTAATAATAAGCCAACGATTGTTTTTTTCGATGGCGATCCGATACAGGGGTGCAAGTACTCATGGGTAAGCGTATATAATGAAAGGGGAAGGCTTTGGTGGATGGTATTTGAATTTGAAAATAATGTTACCGTGCGAACCAAACACGTCATTGAATTAAATAATAAGAGTAATAATTAAGTTTGTAAGTTAATAAGAGAAGGAGAACATATAAAATTAAATTAAATCAACAAATTAATTACCATAAAGCACACAGTAGCTATTCAAATATTTAAGACAGTCATACAAATGTTCATTATTAACACAGTTCACCATAATAATCAATGTCTACGTCACCCGTGTAACTCACTAAGTCGCCACTGGTCCCCGCACAAGACACATTGCGCTGACCCGCTATACACGAACGCTGGATTCACTTATCCGCTCCCGGGCACGTTATCCCACTCGCTGGACACGCTAGCCCACTCGCTGATCACCCTACTCACTTCTGGGCACGCTATCCCCCTCACTGTACACGCTAGCCCACTCGCTGGACACGCTGGCGCACTCGCTGATCACCCTACTCACTTACGGGCACGCTATCCCACTCACTGTACACGCCACGCCAGCCCACTCCCGGAAGCGTCGATCCACTCACTTCACTATTCACAACTGTGTTTGGGATCCCTGGCTATCGCCGACCGTGTATATTTACGGGCCACAGTTGAGAGTCTGGTATCCCCCATTTCTAGACTACTGGATTCGATGAAAAGGAACTCAGATTCTTCTGCGTCACTTTTGATTACGGTCCTCCCTGTCCCCTGTAATCCGCCTGGCAGTAAGGCTGGCTGGATACTTGCTAAACAAGAATGGCGAAAGAAAGAGAGCGCGCGCAGACAAATGACAAGCGTGCCGAACCTGCACTGCTAGCAGGCAGACACTAATCCCTCTACAATATATTTATGAAATTAGAACCATCTAACAACTGAGCTTTTGCATTTTGATCAACGTGAACATTTATTTACAAATATATGCCTCAGAAGTAATAGTTGTCCCCTCCCGATGTAAACCGTTTCATCTTAATTGTATTGTCTCACTAGGAATGTGTATTTTACAACCATACAAGCAAAGAGTGTGACCAGAATGTGTGTGCACATAAGCATCGTCTGTGATGTACCAAATTGAAAGATAACATGTCATGCTTGCTGTCTAAATTTACTCTTCGGGCTATTCGCATAGACTACTTACAGTAAGGTGGCGGTTGCATTGGACAAGATCTGTACGAAAAATGTTTCTTACAAATTCGTACGAATAGGTCAGAAAATTGTCGTAAGACAGAGTGGTTACATTGGATGCAAAAACGCGGTAAGGGTGCTTACAGAAGCTTCAGAACGTTTGTTGTTCCAACCAAGTGCAATGAATCTGTTGTCAGAATTTCACTTTTTGGAAAGTCCTGAGTTAAAGGTTCTCTTGTTGGACAAGAAACGTGAATGGGTGAAGAGCTATTTTTCATCAAGGAATGATAACGGGGAATTCGCCAGATCGTTTGAAGAACTCAAAAGGAATTAACAGAATTTTTTTGAATAGACTCGAATGAAACAATCTACATTCGATTGTATTTTAAAGGCTGTTGAACCACTACTCCATAAATACTTTAAAAATACTCAACATACCGCCTGAAAGGATCTTACCAAATACAGACATAGTGGTTACACATGTATTAGTAGGAGCAGCATATCCCTTTAAAACATATTTGATGAGAGCATTTTCAGGACAAGACCTTTCTGAAGAGCAAAAAGTTTTTAATCAAAGTATTTCCCGAGCAAGACGTCTTGTTGAATGCGCTTTCGGTATTATTACCTAAAAATAGAGAATTTTCAAAACGGAAATAGAAAATTATCCTGAAAAAGTTGATTTAATTGTAAAATCAATTTGCTTACTTCATAACATTATTATTGATTTACAAGGTGTACCAGAATAAATTGTGCTTTTCAGAAGAGCAAAAAAAAAAGCGGTTTATTTTTGCATGCCTTAATAAACAATTCCCAGTTGTTAATTTTGTTGATTTTATATTTATGTCACTGTTAGAAATGTATCAGATTCAAGAAGCACACAAAATTGTATATTTTTTTTACTTATCTCTTTTCTCCAGTGCACGATTAAAATATATTATATAACGTTATTTACCTGTTGATTTCATGTTTCCCGCCACTTTCTTCCATAATGTCTTGTTCAACTCTCTATTATGGTATTGATTACATTTTAATCCCACTAAGGTGTGAGCCGGAAGAAGAGACTTGGCAACGTCGCACATAGCTGCGCTCTCACCTGTGCAGTGAATGAATATCGTTGTACTTGTTCAATTGAGCAACCCACAACCGCTGATACAAGGGAAGGTAATGGCTGGGTTAGCACACAGGTTGCTGCTGTGGGCGCAGCAGGGAGACTCATCACACTCATATGACGTAGCAAGAAATACGCATGGCTACCAAATGTATTAGCTACTTAGTTTAATGAGTAGGAATTAGTAAGATAGTTCAGAGGAAGTGCACCAACATTGACGGTGGTAAAAACACTAAGAAAAATTATAAAGTTTGGGAATTTAGGTTGGTGGAGGCTGAGAAGTTCAAAGTATGGGAGTTAGGTTTTTGGAGTATTTTGATTTAAAACTACTTGTGTAAACCTAAACATAATTTAAGTGGCAAAATAGTAGCTATAAAGTATCTCTCTCGAGTCTCGTGTTAGACTGGCCTGGTGGAGATGAGATCGGGGTTAGAATACGGGTGAGGTCTACTGAGGGTGTCTTTTTCCTAAATCAGGGGTCTTGAGGACCACAGTTACATTTTTTGCGACTCTCCAGCTCACGAACTATATAACATTAGTTCAAGAGAAAAGATTACAAATACAGAATTATTTTTTACGTTTAATTAACTAATAAAATAAACAAAAATTTAATTTACACAATTTAGGTTATTTTATAAATTATTTGTTTTTTACGCTAAGAAAAATATTGCATTTGCATACATATGTACAGTACATTTAATAGGAAAATGACAACTCTAGAAGTCAAGGAAGGGAATACTATTTCAGGCGCGTTCGAACATACTTGGGAGTGTTCGCGTTCGCCCATCCTTGCTGAGACACTCAGGAAGACAACGTGCCCACAACACGGCCGCAGTAACATTGTATTATCCACCAAAAGAACTTCAACAGTTTCGATGAAGTAATGAAGGTCGTCATAAAAGTCATGAACTTTATCAGATCTCGAGGACTCAACCACCTCGAGTTTAAAAACTTTTTGTCCGAGTTAACTCGGAGTGTGGAAGGGAATGTTGTTTATTTTTCTGATGTTTGTTGGCTTTCTAGATGGAAAATGGTGGAAAGGGTTTTGACCTGAAGGAAGCCATACAAACTTTTATGGAACGTAAAGGAAAGTCTATGACTCAATTCAATGATCTTGAATGGCTGGATGATTTTGAATTCTTTAATGCCATTACGAACTATCTTAAATAATCTTAGCACACGAGTGGATTTGATTGATTTGCAGTGCAACACTGATTTAAAAGAGAAAGTCACCCTTGGACGCCTTGAGTTCTATTCTAAATTTGTTGACAAGAGCATCTTCCCAACCATTCGACTGCATGCTTTAAATATGATATCAATGTTCGGGAGCATACATGTCTTAGAGCAGTTGTTTTCAAGAATTAAGATCGTAAAATAAAAAAACACCTGAATAACTGACGACCACCTTGAAAACACTCTTAAGAATTTTAACATAAAAATGTGTCTTAAATTTATTTTAATATCTATGTTAAACTTAATTTTGATAGTATGTTTCTTATGTTTATAAACATTTTATGTTTTAACGTGTGTTTTATTTATATGGCTTGTAAGTTATTCCACGAAAAAAGTGCAGTTATTTTATGATCATGTTTTTCCAAACGAGGATGTATTGTTCATCTGGCAACAGGCAGTCATTGATCTGAAGTGTAGACAAATTTTCAATTTTTGAAAGGTGATAAAAGTGATATATATATATATGACTATATTTCTAATTATTATTTCTATTTTTTTTCAGGGTACTTAAACATTATATTTTCCCTTCAATGTCTTGAAGGAAATTAATCAAACTTTATAAAATTTACTTATACATATTCGCAATAATTATTCAATTTTAAATAATTAAATATGAATGTGGTGGTATAATTAAACATAAATTTAAGGTTATTATCGCTCATTTCAGCATGATAATTGTATTTAACTTGGTGGAAGACAGGGAGGTAGGCGGTGGTAGCCAGTATCCAATTTCTCACAAGTGGGCGTTAGGCCTAATTCACACGTTCGCCGAAAATAGAGAATAGAATCTGCTTGAGTAGCGCAGTAATTATGTTGCAGTATGCAGTATGTTGACCCATGACGCATTCGCAAACTTAAAACAGATGATTATCAACATATTTTATTTTCTAGTAGATAAATATATATTTTATATCCTTCTCCCGATGGATGTTTTCTAATTATAACGTTGTGTCGTGGTGCAATCCAATACATCGATACACACGCTTTAGAATAACAAACTATTATTTCAAATAAATCTTCTCACATCCTGCTTTCTTCTGGCTGTAGAACGCATACGTTGTCAAAAGTGTGTGCGCACCAATTTGAGATGGCTGGCTTTTAGATTTGATTGGTTCTCCTGTGCCGAACATCTCAGGCAGAGCTTACGAAGTGGAGGTGAGTTGAACTTTAGCGGAACAGCTCGCGTCCATAAGGTGAAATCTTGTGATTGACTTAGAGCTTGTCACGTGACCACGTTTCTGCGAACGTGTGAATCCACTGTTAGGCTGGACAAGGTTGGGAAACACTGCCTGGAACTATGCAGCCACCGAAGCGGGTGATAGCTCGTAAGGATAAGACGCGGTGTAAAGAAATGAAACTAATTTATAATTCCAAACGCCAACTAGCAGAAACTTGAGCGATATTTGCCAGATATGCGCCACGGTGTTCGAATTGCTGATGTGTACAGATCAACTGCTAACACCCTTCACTTTCGCTTTCGCCAAGTATTACATATGGAAGGTGCAGTTCCTGCTATCGCAGTTAATATTATTACGGTAAGTAAAGACTTCTGTGATAGGAACGGCGCGTAGGTCTTGTTACGTGCGGAGAGTTTCCGACACCCCTGACCGCTACTAGACACAGACAGTATTTAATAAATAGTGTTTTAAGATGGGATTTTCAGCACCATATTACTAAAAGACATGGGAAACCACTTAAAAAAGCGCAATTAATCTTAACATAGATTTTTTGCAAAATCAACTTTAGGGTTTGGGTATATAGACCTTCCCAAGAATACAGCTGTTCTTGACAGACCACCTGAGCAGTGGCGCACTCAAAGATTTACCTGGGGGTGGAAACATAATATACGAATCACAGACTTAATCCAAGAACCAACCCAGCATTAAGTCCTCTAGTCCAGTGGTCCCCAAACGGTGTTCCGCAGACCCCCGAGGGCTCGCGAGCTGTTTGTAGGGGGTCCACGACAACCGTCAAAATTTAACAAAATAAAAAGTTAAGATATTAATAATTAATCAACACTTTGCTACATGAAAAACAAATAAAGAAATATACTTTACATGGATTCGGATTTCGAGTCAAAGTGTCTATCCTTCAACCTGATCTTCAAGAAATGATGGGGGAAAAAATAATAGGTTTCACTTATCTCACTGATACTAGACCCAAATGAATACACTTGAACTTTTTCATAATAACCAACTTTCATGTAGGCCTAACTAACCTTTTTTGTGTTATCTATTACTATTATATTCATTATTTTATTATTACAACTAGAGTTGGTGTGTAAAAGCACATTTGACTCAGATTTACTGTGCTAAATTCCCAGTTTTGCAGGTTTTCTAACATTAATTATTAATATTGGGGGAGGATGGGAGGGGGCTGCTATTTCCTATACATAAAATATATTACCGGTACATTCTGATGATTAGAAAAAACGGGGGGTCCACCGATCTCAAAAAGCCTCTTGGGGGGTCCTTGACTGGTAGGTAAATGGGAACCACTGCATCTTGTCGACATTTCATCACTTTGAGAGAGGTAAACCCAACTTAACAAATGAAACATTTTTTTGATCACGCCTAGATTCGAGCCCAAAACCCTTAACTCAGTATAAAGATGCACTATCGGCCTGTATTTTAAAGCATCATGTCCTACGTTCTTCGAACCAGGGCACATTTTGTCTGTGAACCAGGATTACCTGGAATATCGTTGGTTAAAGCTCTTAATTGCAGTTTCGTATCAACAAAATACCCTTTTCGTACATTATATTCCATTCAAATAAACACTTAATATATTTTAGGCGTTAATTGAGACACAAATTTGAGTTCGTTCTCGAACTGTCGAACGCCAGCCCTTTTTGAACAAGTGATATGTATCCCGGAAGCTGTCACTTTAAGAGATAAAGCTTCGAATGGTAAAAGTGGAATCCTGGAAGCCTCAAATTGGGGGACAGATGGTATGAGCTTATAAATAAAACTTGTAAAGCTGTAATTTATTCAAAATAATAAACATAACGGCTAAGAAAAATAACAGATTTTTTTTTTAGAATTTCGGTCAGATATTTCCTAGAGCAAAATCCTGGGACTGAGGGACATCTGACCAATATGTCGTGGTAAACACAACGTTCATTTTGTAGTAGTGAAAGGAAGAGTGGCAAGGGGGTGGTGGTGGGGGGCTATGAATGTTGGTTTGTCAAGGTGCGTGCTTCAAAATTCAAACGATGGCATGTCGTGTTGTCCTTCTCGCACGGACTGTGAATGTTCCAAAGAGAGAGATAAGACCCTGCACCCCGCTATTTGTATGCTCGGCGCGCCATCCGCAGCGAGAGGCGCGTCAGGTGATATGCGGCGTGACCAAGTTTACACCCTGCGATTCTTTAGAAAAAATCTCTCATCTATGATTTTGGATATTTTTATTATGTGTTTGGAGACAGCAATAATTAAGCTATTTAAGAGTATTCGAGTATAATATGGCCAAATATGGGATATTCAGCTTATTTTCTTATTTTCTAAATCAAGTGTTGGTTAAATTTTCTAAAGAACCAGTCTCCCCCCAAGGGTAGCACCTAACTAATGACTGGCTCACGACCCACTTTACGTTTAGTTAACTTTCACGTAACGTAACGTAATGTAAAGGTTCTCCTCGTGTTTTTAAATGGAAGCCATCACGATTGAATAACGTTCACTTAACTTAGGGTAGGTGACCTGGTGGTCTAGGGGTAGGGTGTCAGACTTCTATGCTGGTGGCCGGGGTTCAATCCTCGGTCCCGGCACAGATTTATCTGATTACCAAACCCTTCCTTCACCTCTGACAAGACATCTTGTGAATGTGGGGAATGCCAGGCCTCCACCGTGGTTCGGATTCCACGTTAAAATGTAGGTCCTCCATTTCATCTCACAATCACCCTACCATTACACATTAGCGTAAGTGCGTGTAACCCGAACGGGTAGTAAGACGCGGTGCTAATAATAATAATAACTTAACTTAGGAGTTGTCTCGGGTAGAGCTTTCACGTTAAGTTAACGTTAAGTGAAGGAACCACGTGTTAGCTAGCCAATTATGTTGTGAGTGACGTCAACAGGGCTAGTACGTAATTTGTTTGTTCATAGACGAATTCTTCGGTAGATTATTTTCCGCGTTTCGCGAACTGTAAAACGTCGTAGCCTGTTGTTACCCTTTATTTTGTACATCAATTATTATTATTATTATTATTATTATTATTATTAGCACCACGTCTTACTACCCATTCGGGTTATACGCACTTACGCTAATGTGTAATGGTAGGGTGATTGTGAGATGAAATGAAGGACCTACAGTTTAACGTGGAATCCGAACCACGGTGGAGGCCTGGCATTCCCCACATTCACAAGATGTCTTGTCAGAGGTGAAGGAAGGGTTTGGTAATCAGATAAATCTGTGCCGGGACCTGGGATTGAACCCCGGCCGCCAGCATAGAAGTCTGACACCTTACCCCTAGACCGCCAGGTCACCTTTGTACATCAAGTAAGTTCCTATTGTAAGTACTTGCAGCCTAATCAACCCTAAGTGATTGGGTTTCATTTTAATAAATAATTTGTTTTCAAATTCATTGTCTGTGTGTTGCTCGAGTTGTTAAGTTACGTTACGTAAATCCTGATAACACACTAGTTTCTTTACGTTATGTGACATTAAGTTGATCGTGATCTCGACATAATATAGTCATTTCGAACCAGGTGTTACATGGTGGTGTGATCTTATGTATTTGAACTTTATTAAACAGAAACCAGTGAAACCGTTTCATCAGATTTTTAAAAATTCAAGATTTTATGAAAATTGTTATTTAAATGAAAAAACTATTAAATGTATTCCAGTTTCTCTGTTGTCAGATGAAGAATGCATAAAACCACACTTCCAATAACTGTTTTGTTTGTTTCAAGCGTATTTAATTTCCCGGTTAATCGACCCTGAGAAAGACTCATTAGGGCACGGTATAGTATTCACACCATAGAAGAATCCTTTGGCATGCAAATATAGATATGATAGCATTGATAAAAGAACAATATTTTTTATCTTACGACTGTCAAAAGGAACAGTTCTATAGAAAGTGACAATTCTATTTCCACACCGTGTCATTATAGACGTTCGAGCTTAGAAGCATTTATTGGGGTAGTATGATAAAGGTAAAGTTTGAGGAAAAGTACCCGAATTTACGTAAAAGGATATTAGAAAAATATTTAGGGAAAACCATTCCAATAAACCCAGCCAGGTTTCAAACCCCGACCTCCACATCACCAGAAAACCAGATTGGACGAGCTTGAAGTTTAGTCCGTATTCCTTCCGATACAACGTTTAAGTTGAAATGGTGTATTTGGGTTACAGACAAGGTGTGGGCAGCAGGCCTACAACAAGACCACAGTTTCCAGGTTAAAATGGCTGCGCTACGTGGTTTACTTTATCAACTAAAATTACTAGGAAATTGTTTCATTGCACAGTTGTTGTTTGTAATATTTTGTTTCAACATGCACGAAGACGCGGTGCTAAAACAATAAAAGTGTTATTCGGGTAGTGATATAACTTTTCGAAACGTTTTACCCTCATAATTAATGTAAATTATTCTAATTAAAAATAACATAGCCCTTTAATCATTAAGTCCTTGACGTATTGAAAACATTAATTGTATACCCTTATACCAAAGTGAGTATACCCAGCAGGTTGGAAGAGCATAAGCAAGATTTGTGTGGGGGTTTGCTGTACAGACTCACATGTAGAGTCACATTTAAACTCTTACCAGGTACATTTTTAATGATTTTTCTCCCAATTAATAGAAGACCATTCTTTCTACATGAGATTACTTAGATTTTTTAAAATTCACCTACCCCATTTGTATTTAGAATATATAACGTAAAACTAAGTAGTAGTAATAATATTTTTAACCAGCCACAAATACTACAACGATACTACAGTTAGTGACCATTAATTTCCTTTTTCAAAAATTACTTTTAAAAAACTCAAAACAATTCCATATACCTACATCCGCGTAGAAAGTAAGTTTACTTTATCATTCATAGCATATTTGTCAGGCGGATAAATTGGAAATATTTTAAGTCATTTTTCAACTGGTAGAAGAGGGCAAAGATACCGCGAGCAGACTATAGCTACAGCAGCCTTTGTGTGTAGTTGCTTAAGCGTATTTAAGATATGTAAAGGAATCTACGTTTTAGCAGTACAAAGTGTACAATTCATTTGACAAAGGTAGTCCGTAACCGGGGGTTAGGCCTGGACCCCTAATTTTGAAACGTGCGAGTAGCGATTCACTAGCGTATTTCTCTATTCTTCCACACAATTTCACAAACCCCTACTTTTGAAATTTATGCTCTGCGAAAACTGACGACACACGATCGAATAACGAGCGAATTCTACTCGCCATCATGATGACCATGCTATTTCTAAATCAATGAAATAACTTGGACTTATTAAATTTATTACCTCATCATTTAAGAAAAATGACAGTTTTATTTATGTCTGTACTACGCCCTGGTTAGATCTAAGTTAGAATATGCTACTATTGCTTGGAATTCCATTACCTTAACTGACTCTCTTAGGTTGGAAAACGTCCAAAGAAAATTTGTCGCTGCGTGCTATGATAAATACTTTAGTAACAGGATTTATTATGGTTATGACAGAATTCGAAACCTCTTAGGGCTCCAAACTATCTTCTCGCGTAGACTTTATTGTGATGTCCTTTTTGTTTTCAATATTTTCAATAACAAGATTTCTCGCAAATTTGACCTTGATCATGTAGGCGTTCATATCCTCTCTCGGGCTTCTCGTAATCCAAAATTATTTTTTCTCAATAGCTCTTATAAGGTGAGCCCTATAAGTCATTGTATCCATAACGCTCAGTTTAGATTTGTCGAATTCGACTTTTATCATAAGAGAAAAGCTAAACTCAGAGACATATTTAAGGCAATCCCATTTCAATAATTTATCATTTAGAGGTTCTGCTATAATATTCAAACTTACAATATTCTGATTTTTTGGGGCATATTGTTACTGCTTATAACCATTCTTTAGTCATTCGTTATTATTGCTATTTTTTATTTTTATCATTATTAACTACTGTTTTTTTCGTAACTATTCAACAGTATATACAATTATTTAGCTATTATTGCTTATCTTATTTTCTCGTGTAATTATATATATTTGTACGGTACTTGTGTAATTTTCAGTGCTGGCCTGTTATAGGTCTTACGACTGTCGGAGAGCACTATAATAAAGGAAATTATTATTATTATTATTATTATTATTATTATTATCAACACTTCTTACTACCCGTTCGGGTTATACGCACTTACGCTAATGTGTAATGGTAGGGTGATTGTGAGATGAAATGGAGGACCTACAGATTTAATGTGGGATCCGAACCATGGTGGAGGCCTGGCATTCCCCACATTCACAAGCTGTAAATAATACACGCCTTGTCAGAGGTGAAGGAAGAGTTCGGCAATAAGATAAATCTGTGCTGGGATAGAGGATTGAACCCCGGACCTCCAGCACAGAAGTCCGACACCTTACCCCTAGGACCACCAGGTCATCCGAAATTAATCTATGTTCAAACCATAGTGTTATATAGTCCATCCTAATTTGCCACTATTATCACAATACATTTGTTTAAAGTCAAGTGTATGTCCGAGAATCAACACATTAGGAAGTGTGATGTGACATTTACAAACGTTACTAAGACTACTCCCATATATTAATACATCAAGTCATGTAATCAGCATCTGTAACTTTTGATAGATAGTATCAATACCCATAAAATAATTACGATATTTAATCACTAAACTTTTTCTAATGCAAATGGCACACGCGCTATCTTAGTTTGAGTAAGTTTTCAAGTCATCTGTTCATGTGTTTGTGCTCTTTTTGAAATAAGTTTTCTTTTGTCCCCACATTTCGCTATCCGTTCGGCCTGTACGCAAACTATATACTGATTAGGCTAATGCGTTAAGGATGATAAAGATAAAATTTAAAGGAGGTGTACTACCATTTGCATGGATAAAGTTAAACAAAAATTTAGGAAAAAATTATCTTCAGTAAGCCTACACCCGACAGGGATTTGAACCCTAATCTTCCGTAGCATGAATATGAGAAATGCAAACACCACCATACATTTTTGGTCATGATTTATAAAGCTTGGAAATGTTGATTTTGGAATGGTTTTATAAAATTCCAATTCGTTGTGTTTAAAAAAAAAAGCCTGTTTCTCAACTAAACACATTTAAATTATTCATCCCGCGGGCCGGCAACGGACCGTAGTTTGCCCATTCCTGCTCTACCACTGAAGGGGGTTATCACTTCTTAAAACTATGCTATTGAGTTGTGCTGATGAGGCAGTACATATTATTATACTGCGCAAGGAAGAAAGGTAAGCGCGGATTTGGAGACGATTATTTATTTTTCTCTTTAGTATGAAATCTGTTTTGCCTCTACCAAATAAACTAATATTAATTACATCCGCTACACTTATCCTATGCTGTCACCATGTATAGCAGACTTTGACCCGCCTCAATGGGCATGCGGACTCAATATAAGGTTCATCTAGTCTGGTTTTGTCGGTATCGGGAAGTCAGCAGGAATCATATTCCGGCTGCGTTAAACGGAGGTGTTTGGTCCTAAAGGTTTTCCCGCTCTCCCACCACACAAATACAATAACATTTCTTCTAAATTCCACCCCATTGGAGTAACTAAAATACATACAGTCCGGACGGCGACGCGGTGGAAAATAAACTCGGTTGCACGTATATGTTTTGTAAACATGCAATGTAGACCACTGGCTCGGTCGTGACTCCACAACATAACTGTCCGCCATAATGATCTGCTGTGATTTGCGCGTACATGCTGATGTTCCAGAGCGCCTCGGCTTACCCTACCGCCGAGGCGGGAGGGAATATGTCCCGAGCGGAGATGTTATTATTGATTGGTGTACCAACACGAGCCGACATCTCAGACACATTGGAACAAAGACTAACAACCCCTCCCTCCCCCTCCTCCCGAATAATCGTGTAAGCAAATGGCACAGCGTGTTAGCAGGATCATTAATTCAGACGGTCCTGAAGTGTGTACTAGCGGAGAACAGGGGCCGTTGTCACGTGAGGGCGACGGTTGAAAAATATATTCATATCATTTGTTCTCCAAACAGTAAAATAAGGCACAGTGATTTAAGATAGATCTTCACGAATACTTATTCTCCTTAAGATGGAGTAGAAGGGGAAGCGAGAAAAGGCCAGTGTTTTTGAAGTGTTCATGGCAAACAGTTTTTTTCGATAAAATAAATAAAATATTGCTCCAGTAGAAACATAATAGTTGCATATTTTAACGTTATATTCTCAACCGGGTTGATTATCTGTAATGACCACATTAGCCTTTGATGAGAAACTTTTTAAATGAAGAGAAAAAGTTCTCATCAAATTCTAGGAAATAGAAATATTCAAGAACTTTTGAGATTCATTTGTGAATAAAATAAAACTCTATATTTCTATCCGAGCAATATTTGATTTATTTTTACAAATCAAATTTTGTATCATACAGACTGCAAAAATACTGCCCTTTATAGGGTAGTTCTAAGACGCTGGTTCGATACCAGGCTGTGAATATTAGATGATGGTAGGTACCTGATGGCAGGCCCTCTACTAGGAGGAGGGGACTATTGCTACCAAACTACCTGGCCCGGGCTTTCCAGGGGCCCGGGCCTGAGATCAAGATTCACAAGGCTAAATAAAAGGTAGATTCATTTAGTTTAAAAAACTTAGAAGATGAACAAAATATATAATAAAATATGAATACTAAGCAATAAAATGCCTATCCATACTAAAGAACACAGTTTGTCCAGCCCACGAGCTAGAGTTTCCTCCGGAGGAACTTACTGGCATTTGTCACAATTATATAATTGGTTTTGTCCTTCGTTTCGAAGTGCCTAGAAATTTCACGGAGTCTATTATTTTTGTACTAAAACTAAATTTGGCACAGAAAGAGAGTCGGAATCATAATCAATCTAATTACTTCATCATGTGCTTAACATTTCAATGTTTAGTTAAGCTACGTACTATTAATTATCGTACATTGATTTTCTTTTGTAAAATAACAATGAAGTATTATAAAAAATGTACAAACCCAAGTCAATAATTATTTTAGTTCAACCAGAGAGGAGGGATGTATTCCCTTTCTGGATAGAACTTGTTCCCCCTACCCTTGTCTGAAATAAACTCTTCACTCCCCTCAAATAAACTCTTTACTCCCCTCAAATAAACTCTTTACTCCCCTAGAATAAACTATTCACTTCCCTGGAATAAACTCTTCACTCCCCTGAATAAACTCTTCACTCCCCTAGAAATAAACTCTTCACTCCCGTGAAATAAACTCGTCACTCCCGTGGAATAAACTCGTCACTCCCGTGGAATAAACTCGTCACTCCCGTGGAATAAGCTCGTCACTCCCGTGGAATAAACTCTACACTACCGTGGAATAAACTCTACACTCCCCTGGAATAAACTCTTCACTCCCTTGGAATAAACTCTTCACTCCCCTGGAATAAACTCTACACTCCCGTGGAATAAACTCTTCACTCCCCTGGAATAAACTCTACACTCCCCTGGAATAAACTCTACACATCCCCTGGAATAAACTCTACACGCCCGTGGAATAAACTCTTCACTCCCCTGGAATAAACTCTTCACTCCCCTGGAATAAACTCTACACTCCCGTGGAATAAACTCTTCACTACCCTGGAATAAACTCTACACTCCCGTGGAATAAACTCTTCACTCCCCTGGAATAAACTCTACACTCCCCTGGAATAAACTCTACACTCCCCTGGAATAAACTCTACACTCCCGTGGAATAAACTCTTCACT
>CABEEJ010004570.1:0-17779 GCA_901482245.1 Timema douglasi
GATAAATCTGTGCCGGGACCGAGGATTGAACCCCGGCCGCCAGCACAGAAGTCTAACACCTTACCCCTAGACCGCCAGGTCACCTGCAAACGATGTTAATCATGAGTTTGAGTGCATATATTTTCAAACAAATTTGTCAATAATTTAATCTCGAGTCTTTGCATTATTTCTGATCGCTTGAGAACAAATATCTGCATATATTATTTAGCTATACTTACTTCCTAGTCTTTGTATACAAAGTGTAAGGATTTAAAATTAATATTATAGTTGAGGGTTTGGATTTCAAAATATTTCAAAAGGCATTGGTTCACATTATTGAAATCATCATGCTAATAAAATGGGTGTTTCCTTTAATATCATAGATTTAAAATGTAGCTAAATATATTATTGTTAATTTAAAGTAAATTAAGCTTCATCGAGGGCAAAGAACATTATTTCAATAAAAATGGTAATTTAAAAGTCCTATAATATTTTATATATTATATATAAGTATGAATATATAAAATTATATTTATTTTTATTTTTGCTCTTCAACCAATGAGGTTAATACGGCAACAAAATAATACACCAATTCTCAAATTGAATCACCAATAAGTGAGATTATTTAATAAAAAAAAGTGCACGTTCTAACTAAAAGGTAGAACTAAGAAATCAGATTTTTTATTTAAATGAATACGAATTTTAAATAAGCTTGAGCAAGGTAGGATAAAGTTTGGTATATTATATATTTATTAAATAAAAAAAAAATCTTATTTAACTTTTCCAGAATTATAGGCCCATATATGCCAAGGTGCAATGTCAAATAGTTATTTGCAATACGTTTATTTGAATGATATTAAAATTATTTATATCTTTAATATTATTTTTTGGAATTTATTAAAGCCATGATTACAATTTTTTATGGGATTCGTTTAATTTTATACATAATATTCTTTCTAAGATACTTACTAGTATTTAAATTTGATTAAATGAACATGTTAAATCAAATTTTTTTTTATATGCGCCTCTTATTATAAACCTTCGGGTATACTATTTATACTATAAGGATATATATATGGGGAAGGTATATTTGAGATAAATTGTAACCACATTTGTGTGAGCTGGAATTGGTAAACCCTTAGTGAAAAATAATTTAAATACACATGATTAATATTCTATCTCGGATTAATTTCGTCGCTAGCAATCCAATCTTGTAGTAAAGCTACGCGTTAAACCACGTGACCATCGAGTTTGGTTTTAACCGAAGCTAGGTAAAATAGCCTACACGGAGTAATTGAGTGAATGTGTTTACTAGAAGTTTTTACAGGCAGTGACTGTACGTAAAGGAAGAGTTGGATAGAAGTATTTACTTGGAGCCAGTAGGTTAAGTAGGCGACTACTAGTACCTGTAAGTAGGGCAGGATGTAACTTGCCAAGAAATTGACGTCACACAGACTCGAGGGTCTGTCGATACTTTGTTTGCAGGAGGCTTCCACTGTATATAAACCTGTTATTCATGTCATTATTTTTCATCAGACTCAGCTCCTGCGTGCAACAACATGGATTATCAGAAAAAGTCGTGGCCAGTTTATGTTTACACTGATATTGAAGGAAGTAGTGACGTGCGCGCGCACACGGTCAGTCCTACGGTCAGTCCTACTGTCTGTCTCTCCCATCACTTGTAAGACTGATGGTAAGAGACTGATGTGATCGGAAAATTCGGAACAAATCAGTATTTTAGTCAGTCCGGCTATCATTTCATCAGTCCTTCACTTACACAATCAGTCAGACTGTCAGTATTAACTATTTCTTTATTAATACTTACAAGTGACCTGGCGGTCTAGGGGTAGGGTGTCAGACTGGTGTCCGGGGTTCAATCCTCGGTCCCGGCACAGATTTATCTGATTACCAAACCCTTCCTTCACCTCTGACAAGACATCTGGTGAATGTGGGGAATGCCAGGCCTCCACCGTGGTTCGGATTCCACGTTAAACTGTAGGTCCTCCATTTCATCTCACAATCACCCTACCATTACACATTAGCGTAAGTGCGTATAACCCGAACGGTTAGTAAGACGCGGTGCTAATAATAATAATAATAATTTAATAAACTGATGTATAAGAAAATCCTCACATTAAAATTATTATTATTTTACACCTCTATTTGTAGCTGTAACACTTAATAATTTTAATCCACTGGAAACACAATTAGTTTATTGTACAAATGTTTCTTACCCGTTATAGCCAACATAAAGTATTTATTAAGTTCTATTCCAGAGTGTTAATATTAATCGTGTTTCAATCTCGTAGCGCTAAAACTCAACTATTAGCCACGCTCAGTGATCTATCAGCGACATCTACGACTCTCAGTCAATCTCACAGAGCACGACAATGAAGGTAACACGAACAACAGGGGGAAACACTTGTCATTTCGAGGTCGAGGCTCTTGAGAGCTCACACAAAATAACGATCGAACCAGAAAAAATGCGGGATATATCACTGTTCATTCGATAACAGTCAAATTTGGATCATTTAAATGTTTTTGTGTTTTAAAATAAATATGTTTAGGTTAATTTGTATTTTTTAAGCTAAGGTAAAAGGGGTTTACTGGTCTCAATTCAACTGTTTTCGTATAGAATAATACATAATCCACATCAAAATGCGAAGAATTATCAAGGATGAAATGGGTAACGAGTCAAGCTCAGTATTTTTGATAATTTTATAACGAACAAAAACTTTGTTCACCAAAATGAATAAAAATATATTTTTATAGTAAATATTTTTCCAACACATATTAATATCAACCTTTACTAAAATATTGTATGGACAGAGGAGAGTTTGGATAAATACTTACACTATACTACCAATTACACGGATATCGGAGTTCAAATACCAGTCGTGAGTACTAAGGGTGTTCCAAAATTATTTCCCCTCTCCCACCAAAAAAATACGAGTTCATTTTCTCTAAATTAAAACTTAATTGTCCTTAACTTATTAGTATTAGTGATTCGTACATTAATGTGGGACCTGAAAAGATCGTAAGACGTGGTGTTTACTAAAAGATCGTGAGACTTGGTGTTTACAAAAAGACCATAGGACTTGGTGTTTACAAAAAGATCGTAAGACGTGGTGTTTACTAAAATATCATTATACGTGGTGTTTACAAAAAGATCGTGAGACGTGGTGTTTACAAAAAGATCGTAAGACGTGGTGTTTACTAAAAGATCGTGAGACGTGGTGTTTACAAAAAGATTGTGAGACGTGGTGTTTACTAAAAGATCGTGAGACGTGGTGTTTACTAAAAGATCATAATACGTGGTGTTTACAAAAAGATCGTAAGACGTGGTGTTTACTAAAATATCATAAGACGTGGTGTTTACAAAAAGATCGTAAGACGTGATGTTTACTAGAATATCATAAGACGTGGTGTTTACAAAAAGATCGTGAGACGTGGTGTTTACTAAAAGATCGTGAGACGTGGTGTTTACAAAAAGATTGTGAGACGTGGTGTTTACAAAAAGATTGTGAGACGTGGTGTTTACAAAAAGATCGTGAGACGTGATGTTTACAAAATCCAATGAAAATTCCCATGATGCCCATAACAAAGATTTAAAAGTTGTCTTGAAAATACGTGTAAAATTAAACTGAACATACCTACCAAAGTATAATTTAATTTATTTTGATCAACAGCAACAAAGTCTAAGAAACTGTGAAATTCTTTCTTTACCTCCCGTTTCTTTCCGTCTGTCATCAAGGGGGTAGCCAATCAGAGCGCTAAGAGTCGTTGTATGCCTCCAGAAATCACGGGTTAAATAGAATATTATTTTTAAACGGTTCAATCCAAAGTAGATGTGGGAGGTGATAAATAACATTTATTTATATATTTAAATACCTAAAGTTTTAGGTTGAGTAGTTTACTATTAATTGTGGTATGTTATGCGGCCGTGCTTCAAGATGTCGAGGTGTGTAGTGCCGCACGCCTAGCTCCTATGCAACCGGTTGTACACGCATGCTTGAGTAGCTATGCTCCCCCAACGCTGTTCGTCAAAATTTAGAACAAATTTTAATGCCATTAGCAAAGTTTACTGGATGTAAGTGTATCGGGATTTTGTATTATTTTTGGTTCAAATAAGCCGTATGTGTAGTTTGGGCCAGTTCCCGAACAGCATGTATGTGTAATAAGTAATAGAAACTAGTTTTGCATTTATTCCAGTATATACTAATCACATGTTCCGTTAAAGGCGCTATAAATTATTGACCTAAGCGAAACATCGGTTTGGATGAGATCTCAGCTATCTAAAAAGCCGTCTTGATAAGTTAAATAGCTATTGTTCAAAACTATGTATCACAAATGTGGTGCATAAATTCAGTCAAGATTAAAACTATAATAATAGGTACAAGCTAAAAACAACCTTGAATTACGATTCTCCAGTGCTAACGTAACATTAACCTACATTAACCTTATTTTGTATGCATTCTGCGTCACGTCTGTTCTAGTGAACACATCGTTCTCTAAACACGCTTTGTCCTTGCTAAAATAAAATAGTGGAACTTGAAATCCAATTTATTTGTGCTTCATTTGTTATAAGTATCTTACATATCATTGTTTAAAAATGTTTCACACACTAGATTTAAGATCTATCTACGACAAGTTTATTATAATATTAACCAAACTACCAAAACATTACCTTTAAATGATAGGTGCAGCTTAATGAAAGGCTATTTTCGTACAAAAAAGAAAAAAAAACCTTTCTATTATAGGAATGGATTAAGTGAGAGTGAACTTAATCTAAATCAATTTTGTAAAATAAATAATAAATTGTGTACGAAAAGGCTATGTATAAAACTTGTCATAGTTTAAAATAGGCTCTATACTCTTACTATTCAGAAAAAAACTACACAAAATTCGAATAAGCATCGAAACCATAGAGTTTTGTTATACTTATAAATGTATTATCTAGCAAACCAAAATAAAATAAATTGAAAGAATCATTCTAAAGTAAATCCTCATATCTCACCAAATAAAAAAAACCATAATACATCTGAATGCATACCTAAATTGGATTCATACATGTAAACATGATAATACTAAAGCTCTTACGTGCAAGGAACACAGAAATAAATGCTTTTAATTAAATATCAAAGAAATAAAAATTAATAGATTTAATTTTCTTGTAACATATAAACAAATTGAAAACATACATAAATACATACATACATACCTACATACATACACACATACATACACACATATATACACACATACATACATACATATATACACACATACACAAATACATACATACATACATATATACATACATACATACACACATACATACACACATACATACATACATACATACACACATACATACACACATACATACACACATACATACATACATACATATATACATACATACATACATATATACATATATACATAAATACATACATACATACATACATACATACATACATACATACATACATACATACATACATACATACATACATACATACATACATACATACATACATACATACATACATACACACATACATACACACATACATACACACATACATACACACATACATACATACATACATACATACATACATACATACATATATACATACATATATACATACATACATACATACATATATACATATATACATAAATACATACATACATACATACATACATACACACATACACACATACATACACACATACATACATACATACATACATATATACATACATACATACATATATACATATATACATAAATACATACATACATACATACATACATACAATACATACATACATACATACATACATACATACATACATACATACATACATACATACAAACCATTCAAAAGCATTCATACACTGAATCCTGCATGATCTTTTATTCTAATATATTTTGATATTTCTCTTCCTCACATATTCATCTATAACATTTAACCAGGTCTTACGTGCCCTACCTATTCCTTTTGATCCATACACTTTTTCATCATATAATGCCCGTCATTTGATTCACACACATCCTCTCGAAATCATCAAATCAACTTAAGATATATCTGTCACATTGATATATTGGTCTACCTCTAAAATCACACTCATTCAGCACCCATTCATTACTGACTCTGTCCAGACGAGTTTGTCCACCTACATTTCCTTTACATCATCTCATTCCAACTTCATTCACCTTGCTCTTGTGTTTACTCTGATAAACCTATGCTTCACATCAATACAACAATGTTGACATTTATGTCTCATATATTTCCTTTATTGCCTCTTTCGATACTACTTCATTATTTACAATAGTTCACATACATCCACTTAATCCCTGATATGAATTCACCCATCTGTCGATTTCATAATTTATCCTTTCAATTTTACAAAACATTCTTTCCAGGTACACAAAATCATTCACTTGTTCTAACTATTTTCCATTTATATTATGCTTACAATATTTTCCTGATACATCCCTATCAAAAATTACTACCTTATTTTTGGAAACATTTGTACAATCTGCCCGTTTGCAACATTCAAACGATTTAATAAATTAAGCAGTTATTAGAGTATAATCTGTATATAGTAGAACATTAGTTTTGTCCACTTACACACAAACTGCGGCCTCTTAAACACCCATCATATATTCCTCCATGGTGATATTAACCGATCATAAATACATAACACAACCATGTCTAAGACCCTGTTAAATATCAAACCGTTTGCTCAAGACCCCATCCACACTAGCGCTAGATTTATTTACATCACGGACCACCTTAATTATATTTAATATCCACCCTATACTCTCTAAGAATATTCGATAATATACTCTTATTTACAGACTCGTACAACTCTCCAGTTTAACAAATGCACAATACAGATTTCTTTCTTACTGTCATACATTTCTCAATCAGTTGTTGCAATGCAAATATTTTGTCTTAATAACCTGTATCTTGCATGATGAAACCACATTCCATATTCCAAATCTTTTCCGTAGTTATTTCACAATCACTGTCAGTAATATAACTCTCCCAAAAGCAATGCCTGGAATATTCAACAAATTAATTTCCCTATAATTTTCACATTCACTCTAAATGCCATTGCCCTTTTTTTTACCAAGGAACAATAACAGTATTCCTATATTTTATAAACATTCAAAATTCCAGCACAAACATTGAACAACTCACAAAATATGTCAAAATGTCAAATACCCCCCCTCCCCCACACTTCATTTCAGTTGTGTTCTCATCTACGCCCGTATCTTTGACATTCCCCAAACACTTGTATAGTTCTTAACAACCGAGTGTCGTTTTCTACTACTTTTTCTACGTTATTGATATACAATTGCTCAAAAAACTCTCTCCATCACTCTCTTATACTCGTTTAAAACCAGATAATCTCATTTCTTTCATTCTGAATGCTCTAGGTCTTTTCTCGCACTCCTTGTTTCGTTTTATTTTCCTAATTCAAGAATGGATTATTATTTACTTCTAAATAATTAATCCTCCTTTATACTTCTTTATAATCTATTCTTTTCCTTACGCTCATTTTCTTTTCTATTTGTATTAATCTTTTTATATTTTATAAGTCCCATAACATCTTACCAATTGTTTCACTCTCCACATCAATCATTGGTTCATACGCCTCTTTCTTTTCTCTCACAACTACTGTTATAGTAGCCTATTATACAATATACGATACTTGGTCAAAATCAAATTGAAATTTACAAATTAATAATGTCCAAATGAATTATGAATGTATATTTAGTTTGATTAAAATCAGCTAAAAATAATTGTTTTAAAAATATTAGTCTCGCTAAAACCCACCCATCTTGGCTAATGTTTAAAATCCGAACAATTATTGCTAAAAATGGCAATGACCGCTTCATCGCGTGCCTCTTGGACATATTTGACCACAACTTGACCCCTGCAACATCGGGCACTTACAGTTAGTTAGTAAACAAGTGAAAATCATATTGCCAGCGAAAAGGAAGTTGGGGCTCAAATCCCGGTTGGGTTCATCTAAGGTGGTTTTTACTTTACTTAGAGTATACACACCCTTTCTTACAAACAAATACGAGTGCATTTCTTCAAAAACTTCCTTCTTCTTCTTCGGCCAAATAGAATAATCAGTGGGAATTATGGGTAGCCCGAATAGGCATCAAAATAAAAACAAATTATTTGTTCAAAATAGTATACACCTACATAAAACGGGTGTAGAAAAAGAGGAGGATTGGTGGTCCAAAAATACTTATAAAAACTTGTAATGGATAAAGGTAAGGTAGAATTTTTTAACATATACCCCCCGGCCCCCTCAACAAATTAGATTACTACACCTTTATACATAAACTTGTATATATTTGTAAATTATATTATAGCTTTGTATAATATTAAATGTGTACTGTGTAGTCTATTTCACTTTAGTTGATAGTAAAATTGCCTTTGGAAAAATTTGGCAGACCAATTTGATACAAGACGGAAAAAAGATTTGTGAGCCCTCCATGAGAATGGCAATCTTAGCGAAATGCTTCCAATAAGACCAAACTAATTATGTTACATAGTCAGTCTGGATTGGAACGTGAGAGATCATAGCTAGCAAGAAGCAGAGGCCTTTCTTTAATTCACCGTGGAAATAACAGGCTTCCTACATTTATGTTATGCTGCTACCTGCTTGAAATATTTAAGCTTCCTAATTCTTCTGGGATTAAATATTTTTCTGTTTTTTGTTTTTTGAAACACCCCATTTTAGGAACCCCCAGTTGAAGTTTTAGTTTGCCATTCAACCAGAAAAAAAATGGGGTGTAGCTGTGTCATGGAAACGGCCGTTTGTTGTACGTGAATACGTTTATGTAACGGGTTATATTTATTCTAACACCTTATTATATTCACTGTCACTACTTTAAACTAATGTTTATATATACAATCGATAGATTTTGACGACAGCTGACGATTAAAACTCAAACGAACATCGTAGCTTCTCAGAGTCAAAAGTTTTACTAATTGCAAATCTCGATACGTAGCAAAATAACCTCAAAATGGCGGCGCTTCCCCCTCCACCGCGTGCGATGCGTCACTGTTCTCGCGTATCGTAATGCATTATTTGATCCTTTAGCTATCCAGTGGTATAATTTAATTTTGGATGTAGAAGGATAGATTCGAAACTACAACGACAAACTGTATCCCCCGATTTTGTTATCATTAGGTTTTATGGATTGCCCCCGTATGGTAGCAAATTTAAAGACGTATTCACGTCAAAATGCATCGAAAATCCAACTACGTTAGGTTATGTCAACTTGTCTATCTAAATCTATCTAAGTGTGAAAAGCCTTAACATTAAATATAATGGAAAAATAAAGAATCACTTTCCACCACAAAACATAAATGTAATAATATATACTTTTACAGAAAGTTCGAGAAAAGAGGAACATCACTGTCCAACAAAAAAGTATTAATTTAATTTATTCTGTTTAAATACCTCAATTAAAAATATACATATTCTCTTATATCCATGAAACTGTTGGTTTGATACAAATATATTTAAAATAAAAGTTTTATATTATTAATAGTAATAAAACTGTGCACTGGTAAGATATTTTGTATATCAAATAGTTGAAAAGATATTATCAAAGTTGGAAAAATTGCTAATGTACCCTCAAAGTCATTTTCATGGGAAAATGAGAGCTTCCATTTGGTTTATAATGCTAAACAGTGCCAAAATACTAATTTTAATTAAAATCGCTAAAGCAGAATTTAAAAAAAAAATCGATTTTATCCCCTTTCGCCCTTCAGAAAAATATAAATTGAAAGTCCTGGTTCGTTAGGTTCTGTCTTATGATTTGTACAATACATGTGCAAAGTGTCAGATTTTTGGGTCTTCTGGAAGCTTCTGGAGAGTACGGAAATTAATAATAATAATATTTAGCACCGCGTCTTACTACCCGTTCGGGTTATACGCTTTAAGTACTAATTACGATAATGGGTTAGGAATTGAGAGGGTTGAATTAGAGGAAGGGAACCCGCATTTGCGTGGAGGGAGAGTGGAAAACCATTTAGGAACCCCCCCCCAGTTCACCCGACCGAGATTCAAACCTCGATCTTCCCGTCCTCAACAAGACAAGCGCGTTAGCCAACTACACCACCGAGGCGGGTGGTACGGAAATTATAGAGATGTATGCTTCACCCAATCGTTTCATGGCACCATCTATTTTTAGAATAATGATATGAGATCATGTTAGAAAGGAGTTGGGACCATAACATTACCGCTATCATGCAGAATGCTTTGGAAGGATTTCATATTATTCGTTAATGCATCACATTTAAACAGATTTAAAGAGGATGTCATGATCCAATAATGCCATCTGACGGGCTTTAAATACGTCGCACACGCTAACCATGCCATCTGGCACTATTATGAGATGCAGTACAATCTAACCATGCCCATTAATAGGCTTTTTAAGAAATATAGTAATTTTAGTAATATAACAATCGTATCAGACAGGATTTTCAGACGTGGTTAAGCTAATGATAGCATCTGGCCGGATTTTAGGAATTGTTTTAATCTGCGAGACATTTCAATAGTGTAAAAATATAACCATATAATCTATCGGGCTCTTTAGATGTAACTTAATACAGCCTTTGCATCTGACGAGATTTTACGACTACCCTCACTCCCCCATGAGCTGGTTTGGTAATATTTACTGATTGTAATTATTGAGGGTGCATTAAAATAATTGGATTGGTATACACTTCATGCTATCTATTTCTGTAAAAGCTTGTTCACATTTATTTATTCTCAAATATATATATATATATTCTATTTCATAGATCAGTTTTGGTCGTACAAGAATATAATCTATCAAAGTACCATATTCCCATGTATCCCTACATCTTCCTTACATTTGATATTGAACGATACGATCTCAAGCTTTGTACATTTAAATATGGAGACACAAACCCAGACAGTTACACAACAAATTATAATCCTCCTTTCCTGTTAAAGTTGGGTGAAGATCATACAATCCCTCCAAACATTAATTGCAATATAACTTTTTTTTTATCCATATTCATGTGGTTAAAAGTAGATTCTATTAGAGTTCTAGATTAAAACGTCAGACGTGAATACATAGGGTACCAAGCCCCGCCTCTTTGAGACAAGAGGTCGTGTGAAAGGCCCAGTCAACGATAAACCAGTTAAGGATATTTATTAATATTGTTATTATGTTGACGTAGTGTAGCTCATTACTAGGTTTATTATTCAACGCGCAGACTTCTGTAATGGCGGCCGGGGTTCAATCCTCGGTCCCGGCACAGATTTATCTGATTACCAAACCCTTTCTTCACCTCTGACAAGACATCTTGATTCATCTCACAATCACCCTACCATTACACACTAGCGTAAGTGCGTATAACCCGAACGGGTAGTAAGACGCGGTGTTAATAATAATATTATTCAACGTGACGTGTCAACATACTTGACAGTCTAGACGAGTCTGTCCCTACTAACAGAAATGCAGCAATACCGCCTTGATTGTGCATCTCACCCTGACTTGTAAGCCTATTTTCTTGTCTCCGTGATTAATTATCCTTCCGCCATGTATTCATCTAACTACACACATCCGATAGGTATGAGGCAGGTATTGTTGTACCACGTATTTGCTACTCGGACAGGTAGATAGATGGATTGATATACTGATAGGTGTATCGATAAATATAGATATATTGATAAATATCACGTGATGTATCAACTTCAAGAGGCTAGAATAGTATTGTATTCGAATCACGGCCACTCTACTCGTAAGAGAGCTGTCAAGCCAGAATTCACTTAAGAGTATAGGATCCCAAACACTAATAAATTAAAGCAATTAAGTGCTTGGTTGAACGAACGTAGTAGCTTGCTCTGTAGACTCCACAGTTTGTTTAGGGACTACTCTCTACGAATGCTCTATTGAGGGCAGGAATGTAAATAAGTTATATCAGATAAATGTGTCACCCGCTTTGAGGAAATTATGTCTCTGATCATTATGATGTAAATTAAGATATTTTCGATGTATTTTTAATACATATAGACTAATTTTATAAATAATGTTTTAATAGCCCCACGCCTTGTTTTTGGGGTGATATTAAAATTAACCCTCTTTATCTTTATCACTATCCCTCTATCTATCCATCTCTATATATATATATATCTATAGTATACATATGTTTAAATGCCAGTATGGTATTATGTCTTATGCTTATCTCAATTTAAGATAAGTATAGGTTAAGTGAGCTGTGAAGAAAAGCCTCTAACGAGCATTCACATGCAAAACTTATTAAAAAGATAGCTTTATAGTTATTATTATTATCATTATTATTAGCACCACGTCTTACTACCCGTTCGGGCTCTACGCACTTACGCTAATGTGTAATGGTAGGGTGATTGGGAGATTAAATGGAGGACCTACAGTAAAACGTGGAATCCGAACCACGGCGGAGGCCTGGCATTCCTCACATTCACAAGATGTCTTGTCAGAGGTGAAAGAAGGGTTTGGCAATCAGATGAATCTGTGCCCGGACCGAGGATTGAAGCCCGGACCCCCAGCACATAAGTCTGACACCTTACCCATAGACCGCCAGGTCACCAGCTTTATAGTTATTGTACTGTTAGTTAAAAGGGAAAATGAGTTTTAATTGCTTAAATGTTTCAATAACCTTTCCAATAATGGGTTTACACTTTCCCTCAAGGCAAATTCGTGTTCAATTCCTTTAAATATTACCTTCCTTATCCCGAAAACCCCTGTAGTAAATAGTACCTAAGCGTATAACTATAACTGGTAGTAGGACATTATGCTAAAAACACTTTTAATATATTATATAATAAACAAAACGCCCCGTAACAAGTTAAATTGTTATAATGGTCGATAAAAAGTCAATAAAGGCCTTTATATTAAATTTCAGGTGAAGCTGACGAAGATATTTACTGTTTGCATACAGATTCATTTTTCAAATAAATTATAAAATATTTTTAAGTTCTTAACTTATTTAGTAATTAAGCTATGTTCTACAATGATTATAATGTTTAAAACGTTTATTTTAAACTCACTTATAAATTCTTACAATCCATCGAAAATGTCTCTAAAGAAACTATTAATTATGTTTGTAGATTGTTTGAACGCTCGTAAAGATGATTATTTTGCTCCTATATTAGGTCCCCTCAAATCTACTAATTATTTTTTGTTTGCTAATTTTCCAGTCGGGTTGGCACTGAAAGAGCGAGCCAGTGTCTTAGCGAGAAGAGTAATGCAGTATTGCAGTACAGACTTCTGTGCTGGCGGCCGGGGTTCAATCCTCGGTCACGGCACAGATTTATCTGATTACCAAACCCTTCCTTCACCTCTGACAAGACATCTTGTGAATGTGGGGAATGCCAGGCCTCCNCTGTAGGTCCTCCATTTCATCTCACAATCACCCTACCATTACACATTAGCGTAAGTGCGTATAACCCGAACGGTTAGTAAGACGCGGTGCTAATAATAATAATAATAATAATAATAATAATAATAATAATAATAATAATAATAATAATAATAATCATAATAATAGTATTGCAATATTCAGACAAGGTCACGCTCCACCTAGCTCCCAGAAACAGCCGTGTTTACTTAGACTCAAATTACAGGTTTCACCTTTACTTGGTGAACATATTTCAAACCAGATGCTATCTAGTACGTAAAGGGAGATCTTGGCCTTGAACCGTGAAGTACTGGACAGTGATGTCTGTGTTCATGGAAAATGGAACGATACGTATAAACCTGACCTTCCGTTATTCCAGGGAAAGACACTCGCAATTCTTGGCCGAGCAAACCAATCAGACCAAGACTGTTTTTTTAAAAGCATTCAATAGTATAATATAAACTATAAAATAGCCTTCTATAATCTTAATTCCCATAAAAGCTCACAAAGTGCATGACCAAAATAGATTAATTTGATATTTAGTGGAAAGGATATAAACCAATTTCAAAGTCACACTCTTAGGATATAGTAAGAGATTTCACTTTTTAATTTTAGACTACGAAGAATAATTGCTCTAAGAACTAAGCTGAAAGTTTAGGAACTTGAATTATTTAAATTTAACCACTTATTTTCAAACTTAAGATTGAAAATAAATAATAATCAACTAAATGAACGAATAAGGTTTGATAAAATGACCAGAAAACTAGATGTTAATTGCAAAGGAAAAAAAAATAATTCCAAACACATTTTGCCTGAAAGTAAAAAATTACATTTTTAAAACTTTACTCATAAATTTTATTGGCTTATTTATATTATTATTATTAGCACCGCGTCTTACTACCCGTTCGGGTTATACGCACTTACGCTAATGTGTAATGGTAGGGTGATTGTGAGATGAAATGGAGGACCTACAGTTTAACGTGGAATCCGAACCACGGTGGAGGCCTGGCATTCCCCACATTCACAAGATGTCTTGTCAGAGGTGAAGGAAGGGTTTGGTAATCAGATAAATCTGTGCCGGGACCGAGGATTGAACCCCGGCCACCAGCACAGAAGGCTGACACCTTACCCCTAGACCGCCAGGTCACCCCGAATACAAATCAAGCAAACAATAAACATAAGTAATTGTGTAATAATCTGTAATTTAGGTTTGGATTTTAGATTAGAGTTTACATTAGAGGTTATTCTTTCTTTTGAAATTAAAATAAAATGATGGTGAATTGTAATGATTAAATATCTTCTTTTTTATAAAGTTTTTGAAAAGTCTTGAATCATAAATTAAATGATTAGGTGAGGAGGGTGGGGTAAGGTGATGGTTTTGTTTATCCCACGACCCATTGACCAGCAAGAACCACCTGAATATGTCAGGGGATCAGACTATACTACAGTTATAACCTGGCGGATGAATGACGATTTCCAGCCACAATGGCCGTGTAGCTATCAACCGACTAGTTGGCAATGACGGGGAGATACTGGTTCAAATCCTTGCTGGGAGTACAGACCAATTAGTGTGAACATATAGTAGTAGTGCACACTAAGGGCCGTATGCAAGATCTTGACTAAGTGGATGCTTGCGACATTATAGGTAAAAGGGGCCACACTATCAGTCCAATAAGTATTCAATAATGTTATTGCAAGGTGACCTGGCGGTCTAGGGGTAAGGTGTCAGACTTCTGTGCTGGCGGCCGGGGTTCGATCCTCAGTCCTGGCACAGATTTATCTATTTACCAAACCCTTCCTTCACCTCTGACAAGACATCTTGTGAATGTGG
Organism: Timema douglasi; assembly: GCA_901482245.1. Classification (NCBI taxonomy): domain Eukaryota; kingdom Metazoa; phylum Arthropoda; class Insecta; order Phasmatodea; family Timematidae; genus Timema; species Timema douglasi. The sequence continues at coordinate 15,277 of CABEEJ010004570.1, forward strand.
GGAATGCCAGGCCTCCACCGTGGTTCGGATCCCACGTTAAACTGTAGGTCCTCCATTTCATCTCACAATCACCCTACCATTACACATTAGCGTAAGTGCGTATAGCCCGAACGGGTAGTAAGACGCGGTGCTAATAATAATAATAATAATAATAATTTATTTTTATAAATTTTATTTACTCATTTTTAAATAAGTTTTCTGTTAAACTCTACAACCAGTTAATAACCATTAGTTTTTAGTATTTTTTAATTTAGTTTCTATAAATTATGGTTTTGAATACACGAGTATAATTATATGTTTTTCTCTCTTCTAATATTTTATATCCATTAGTAATAAACAAATGCACTCTACATCATAAATTTAAGGAGTGCAATGTCATGTCTATTTTTAAAATACAGATTTACTTGCATATTATCCTGAAGTTTTTTGTAAATCTGCGTTGACTCGAGGGGATGACTGAAAAGTGAGAGCTTGGCTGTGAAAGTTTTAGTCTTGAAAATTGTCACACTCGAGCTTGTGATTTATTTTATCGTTTATGTGCGGCCGTAAAAAAAATGTTCGCAATAATTATTGTATTTGGCGCTCTTTATGTCTACAACAAAAACCGTTTAATGGGATGTTCCTTAGTATCATACATTGCCATGTTTATGTCGATATTAGGCCTTAAATTTAGGATAGTTTACAACTAACCCATTTTTTTTAAATTCCATTATTTTTTGAAAATATCTCTGATGATTTTGAATAAAAGAATAACTAATGAATTCTTTTACATAATAAATAAGAATTTAAGTTGTTTTTTTATAGATAGTTAATTTGAGCGTAGTTAAATGATGACTGATATTTGGAAATTTATAATTTTAAAATAAAGGTATAGAGTAATTTTCTTCAATATTTTTATCTAAAGACCCGAACGGGTAGTAAGATGTGGTGATAAATAATAGTGATAATAATTTATCTACAGAGTAATATTTGATTATCAAAGAATTATTTATTTCTAAGGAAAAATTATTTTGAGACATCATCCTCAACATCAAACATGTTCCAGCCTGTGGTCGGGTCAGTTCAGTAAAATACCTCCATCTTACTCTATCATCCCACCATTCTTCCTCCTCTAACTGCATCCATTCTTCTCCTCTCGCTTGCACACCTTCTGTAATCTGCTTATCCCATATTTCTGCTATCTCATGTACTCCCTGTACTCCTACTCTTCCCCAGATAGCTTCATTCCTAATATTGTTTCTCCTCGTGACAGCTAACATACTCCTCACAAACTTCATTCCTAATCTTGTTTCTCCTCGTGACAGCTAACATACTCCTCAACAAACTTCATTCCTAATCTTGTTTCTCCTCGTGATAGCTAACATACTCCTCACAAACTTCATTCCCATGACCTCTTCTCCCCTTGTCTCTCTTACAATCAACGTCCATGTTTATGCTGCACATGTGACAATGACAATGACAGCACTTCTGCACATGATAAGGACACTTCTCTCCCTTCTTGTTATCTTACACACCTAGAGAACAACTCCCTTGGCAGTGATGCATGAGCAGTGGGAGAAATTAAATGATTTTTAAAACTGAATGATCAAAGACTATAAAACTTCTATCAGCTCAGGAATGTAAACTTACCGACTGAGCTGTGCAGACACGAGGTTGCTGAAAGGCGCGACAAAGACTATAAAACTTCTATCAGCTTACACCCAGCAGGAGGAATGGGAACTTACCGACTGAGCTGTGCAGACACGAGGTTGCTGAAAGGCGCGACAATCACTATAAGACTTATATCAGCTCACACCCAGCAGGAGGAATGAGAACTTACCGACTGGGTTGTGCAGACACGAGGTTGCTGAAAGGCGCGACAAAGACTATAAGACTTATATCAGCTCACACCCAGCAGGAGGAATGAGAACTTACCGACTGAGTTGTGCAGACACGAGGTTGCTGAAAGGCGCGAACTTTGCCGGGTTCCTGTACATTGAGCAAACCAGCCTCTCTCTGCAGGCTTCCGTCTCATAGCCCAGTTGTTTGAACACGCTGTCTAGTCTCGACAACAGAGGGCTGTAGAACGGGTCGTAGTTGGTGAGCAACAGGGAGGACGTGGGGATGTTGTGGAACACCTTGTAGTCCTGTTTGGGGGTGTTGAACTTGGTGTAGTAGCTACCGTAGTGGTGGGTGTTCAACGGGGTGGCGTAGCTCACTTTGGGACTGGCGACGGCCTGATTCTGTGGGAACCTGAAAGATTTCCAAACTCATTATTCCTATAGCAATGTATATTGCTAAGAATAAACAACCACAGATTCTGTCAGTAAACAATGGCGGATATTTCCTCCCTTTTTATAACATACAGGTGACCTGGTGGTCTAGGGGTCAGACTTTAATGCTGGTGGCTGGGGTTCAATCCTCGGTCCCGGCACAGATTTATCTGATTACCAAACCCTTCCTTCACCTCTGACAAGACATCTTGTGAATGTGGGGAATGCCAGGCCTCCACCGTGGTTCGGAT
>CABEEJ010004570.1:26261-62177 GCA_901482245.1 Timema douglasi
GGTTCAATCCTCGGTCCCGGCACAGATTTATCTGATTACCAAACCCTTCCTTCACCTCTGAAAAGACATCTTGTGAATGTGGGGAATGCCAGGCCTTCACCGTGGTTCGGATTCCACGTTAAACTGTAGGTTCTCCATTTCATCTCACAACCACCCTACCATTACACATTAGCGTAAGTGCGTATAACCTGAACGGGTAGTAAGACGTGGTGCTAATAATAATAATAATAATAATATATATCATATAGACTATGATCATTTAACCTATATATGTATGGCATAATAGCAGGGCTATATTACTGTAATTTATGTTTCTGGTTGTTTAAGGTTGATCCAAATATATTGTATAATAATCTTATGTTCGACCCGAGAGTCAAAACGAGGACCTTTGACTTGATGTTAGAATACTCTGATCACAGATATATCTTGTAATATCTTGTGCCTGTAATCATTTGTCACACATTAAAGTACAGTAGATTTTCTTATCGGACCGGGACCGTGTTGTTTGGAGCCATCTTACAAACAACCCTAATTATTGGCTCTTAGTATTTTATAAACTTCTATGTTTTCACATCAGTTTCAAACGTAGATTATGTCATTTTAGTATATATAAAATATTAAGCTCTATATTTATTGGACTATTAGAAATGTTTAAAGAATTTTTTAGCTTGATTCTATTTAAAACATTCAACACTATCCCTTTCTTAATCTTAAGTATTATGTTATTAAATATTATATAAAACCATAATATAGCTCCACATTTTTTAAAATAATCTCAAATATGTTATCAGATTTCATAATAAAATATATTCTTTCCCTATATTTAGTAAGCCTGCCTTTGATAAACTGTCCAATATATATATACACCTTTGAAGTATTATATGAAAGGAAAGTATTATTATTATTATTACCGCGTCTTACTACCCGTTCGGTTTATACGCACTTACGCTAATTTGTAATGGTAAGGTGATTGTGAGATGAAATGAAGGACCTACAGTTTAACGTGGAATCCGAACCACGGTGGAGGCCTGGCATTCCTCACAGTCACAAGATGTCTGGTCAGAGGTGAAGGAAGGAAAGGAAAGTACATTTTCCCGTTGGTTTTAATGAGCAAGATAGTATTTAGCTTTACATAATATATTACTCAACTTTCCTCATAATACATTTTATGTTTAACTTTTACAATTAAGTATATTTAGTTCTTTCTTGTTCTAAACATAAATAAACGTATATGAGCTGGTTTTAAATTGTCAGTACACCCCGGATAAGGAGCTAACTTTAAACTACCAGAATATTACAAAGTCTGAAATGAACAAAAACATTTCTTTTAATGTTTCAGCTGCACTAGTGGTGAACTCAAATTTACGTAGGAATTTTACCAATTAAAACTAAAATAAAATGAAACAAGTCAAGCTTAAATGGCAAACATGTTAAATAAAGAGACAGATTGAATCTTCATCACATATTTTATTATCATCAATATTTAATGTAAAAGTTAAATTTTAAATTAAAAACTATAAACTTTCTAATTTAATTGAATTGTGACATTCCAAAACACATTTATATATTATTTTGAAGCCTTTGCTGCACATTATTGTCTTAATTCTGCAAAACATGCATTGCCAGGCTGTGAAAACTCTAAGTGATTGAGAACCGGTGGATTAATAAGCTATATTTAATTTAATTGTGTTATCGCATTAGTTTATAATTAATTAAATACTTACTCAATAATATAATTACTAAATAATCTTCGTTTTTAAAGTATTAATAAAACCCAATGCCATTATCTTGTAAGTTTAAAATTTACTCTATTGATAAGTAATTCTGTCAGCCTAGTCTTAATTAAATTGAAAATAAATTTCTTTTCTCTAATATTCAAATGCTTAATTCTTTCGGTGAAACCATTGATGGTTTTAATCAGTTAGCTCGCATGAATTGTTCTTAAAGGAAATAACGAAAAAAGAGGAAGGGGGAATAGGCTGAGGATGGGTGGGCAACAATATGCTAGTATAGTATCGACACATCAACAGTGCTGACGGTCCAATCCACCATAGAGGAGGAATGGGCAACAATATGCTAGTATAGTATCAACACATCAACAGTGCTGACGGTCCAATCCACCATAGAGGAGGAAGGGTGGGCAACAATATGCTAGTATAGTATCGACACATCAACAGTGCTGACGGTCCAATCCACCATAGACGTTGACAAAATTGCCTTTTATCAAAATATCATTTTTCTTACATTTTACAGGCGTGAAAGTATATAGTTTTCTTGTGTTTCTTAGATCTAAATAATTCAAGAATTTTTATTCCCTATATTTATGACAGTGCTGTTATAATTTCCTAGCACCTTGTCTTACTACTCGTTCGGATTTACGCATGTACTTTATTTTAGCATATCGTCTTACAACATATTCGAGTGATACGCATATGTGCTAGCTACCCGAATGGGCTAGGAATGAGTAAGGTTGAATTTGGAGGAAGTGAACCCACATTTGCGTGGAGAGGGATAAACCATTTTATAAAGCCACTCTCAGTACACCCGACCAGGATTTTAGTACCCAATCTCCCTGTCAGAGGCAGTCTAGTCTAACTAACGCCTTAGACCATGGAGCCTACAAAGTAACTGCATTCACTAACTACGCTAATGGGTTTTGGATAAGAAAGGCTGAATTTAGAGGAAGTGTATCAACATTTGCTTGAAAAAAGAGTTGAAAACTGCCTAGTAAATACTACCCTCAGTACACCCGAGTGGGAATCTAACTTTGATCTCCCTGTTATTGTCAGTCTTGTCTATTGTGAGGGTGACGCCTTAGACACTGTGGCCACCGAAGTGTGTGCTATGCTTTAAAGCATTGTGTATGCTTCATCCAGCACTTTATAAGGGCATTTTTAACAATATAATCGGTGACTTGGTTGTCTAGGGGTATGGTGTTGGACTTCTGTGCTGGCGGCCGGGGTTCAATCCTCCGTCCCGGCACAGATTTATCTGATTACCCAAACCCTTCCTTCACCTCTGACAAGACATCTTGTGAATGTGGGGAATGCCAGGCCTCCACCGTGGTTCGGATCCCACGTTAAACTGTAGGTCCTCCATTTCATCTCACAATCACCCTAACATTACATATTAGCGTAAGTGCGTATAGCCCGAACGGGTAGTAAGACGAGGTGCTAATAATAATAATAATAATAATAATAGTAAGTTCATCTTCGATTGCAAAATGACCAATCATATGAAAAGATAAGGGTAGCTCTGGTTTATCTTAAATAAACTGTAATCAAATGGATAAGCAAACATAGGCTAAGATTTAAAATTAAAATGGAACAGAAAATCTAAAGACACTTCCACAAACAAACCGTTTTGTGGCAAAAAAAATGTTATATAATTATGGTTCATAAGTACGATTTTAAATTTAACGTAGGAACTAGTATGTACAGTAGCCCCGTGGCTTCTTTGGTGCTGACTGATAGCTCACAGCCGACATCTGACAGTCAACATTTAGGTATATACCTAAATTTTGACCATCAGAAGGGACATCTGCTAAACACATGTTTTTGCAGATCATATGGTTCAGCGTAGGGATACATAATTTGGTCTGGTAACATATCAAATCTGTCAGTCAACACCAAAGAAGTCATGGGGCTACTGTATGTAATGTGAACGGTTAATATCGTTGAAATTTTTTTATTATTTTACTTTTATATAAGCCCAAGTGATTTCCAGAATAGGTTATACTTAATTGTATGTGTTGCGTAGTAAACATTGTTTTAGGACCGCATCTTACTAACCACTTGGGCTATACGCTTATGTACCAATTACGCTGATGAGTTAGGTATGAGTAAGGTTTAAATCAGAGAATTTTATCCGCATTTGTACGAAAAAAAGGGAGTTTTTTTAACCACCCTCAGTGCTCCCTACCGGAATCGAACCATAATCTCCCCATCATCGTAAGTCTAGTTTATTGCGAGTATAGCGCCTTGAATCATGCGGACACTGAAATGGGTTGTTGTGTAGTAGAGCAACAAACGTTTGTCATAAAATAATGCTGGCAGCATGTTTAAAAAAATATATAAAAATATTTTTACATGTTGCAATTGTTTCCTCTTTCATTAAAAATGGAATTTAAAATTAACAAAATCATTGACGAAAACACGAAGTATGTGAAAATAAAATTGATTTAAATGGTCCTTTTTATTCTATCGATATATTAAAACAAAGTTTAACATGTTACGCTACAAATTTTGGTCATATATATATGAATAATAATAATATTTAGCACCGCGTCTTACTACCCGTTCGGGTTATACGCTTTTAAGTACTAATTATTCTAATGGGTTAGGAAATGGGAAGGTTGAATTAGAGGAAGTGAACCCGCAATTGCGTGAAGGGAGAGAGGAAAACCATTTAGGAAAAACCACCCCCAGTTCACCCGACCGAGATTCGAACCTCGATCTCCCCGTCCTCAGCAGTCGAGCAGCTCAACACGACTAGCGCGTTAGCCAACTAAGCCACCGAGACGGGTATATGAACAAGACTACAAGGGTATATATCCTTGTGGTCTTGTGTGTGTGTGTGTGTGTATGTGTGTGTGTGTGTGTGTGTGTGTGTGTGTGTGTGTGTGTGCCCATACTTGTATGATAGGAGAGTGTGAAATGGAGTCTATATGAAAAGCTGTGTCAGTTCTACCAGCCGAGAGTCACTAAACCAGACCAGAGTGTATTGGTGTCTTGGTCCGCGTGCCACTGGTGCAGTTACGTGCGTTCTCAGAAGCGTGCGTGTGTTGGTTTATTCAAATGAACGACTTATTCAGTCGTCGTGGTAAGGACACGTGTTCCTGCCGGAATAAATGACATCTTAGCTGCCCCACACACACGTAACATATTGATGTCTTCTAGCCAGAAGATTTGGTATTGCGATGTATACATTGAAACATACTTTCGTTTTTAGGAACTATTATCATACATTATATTTATAACGGAGATAGTAGCGTTTAAACTCGTTTGAATGTTTTGACGTGAATATGTCTTTAAATTTGCTACCATACAGGCAATCCAAAAAACCTAATGATAACAAAATCGGGGGATACAGTTTGGCGTTGTAGTTTCGAATCTATCCTCTACATCCAAAATTAAAATTATACCACTGGATAGCTAAAGGATCAAAGAATTCATTACGATACGTGAGAACAGTGACGTATCGCGCGCTGGGGAGGGGGAAGCGCCGCCATTTTGAGGTTATATTGCTGCGTATCGAGATTTGCACCGACCTCATTTAATTCAAACCTGCATCGTCTTCAACCCGTCGGTGTATATACGTGGATTTTAAGGAGTAGTAAGCGCTTATCAACTAGAGACATTTATGTTTATAATACTTTTATATATTTTTTGTTTAACTTTATTCTGGTATTATGTAATTCTGAGTAAAATTCTGACAGAGGTTAATTTGTTTACACTTTAAAAAAAGTTTAGTTACTGTGGTTAACAACTAAATAGATAGATAAATGATTTTCTACAATCATGCACATCAATAAGCATTTACATAAAAATTAATTGGAGTCTTTTAAATAAAATATTATTATTCAAAATTTATATTTTTCTAAGCTATTATTTCTAAGCAGAATTGACTAGATCACATTTATATAAAATTCACTATGCATAGATTTTTTTCTGTTGCATAGTAAATAGGCTAAAAAACCAAGTGTTTTTACTAATCTTACGTTATAAAGAATTGGCTCGCTTAATGGGAGAAGCGTATAATTTAATCTGCAAAATTAGTTTAACCATCTAAAATCTATGGAATGATTAATTTTTTTCCTTTAATGTAATATTTTTAGACACAGACTCGGAGCGATTAAAATCCTTTATTTCAACTAATTCCAGATATCATTGGTACACACCTATTTCTATAGTCGTTTACCATTTTTATGCAGTATTATCGTGTTTACAGTACAATAATTATATTGCACTAGTTCAAAGTGGTAAAAACAAAATAATAATAAGTTATGTTCTGTTTTAAAATTAAAAATAAGAAAATTATATAAGCATAAGCATAAAAATGTTCCTCTTACGATACCCCAACATATATTCTAAATTTTAAATGGAATACCACCCACTTTGGTAGCCTTGTGGTCTAATGCACTAATTTATTGCTAGACTAGAGTGACGAAGACGGGGATATTGGGGTTCGATCCCGGCTGGGTGCATAAGGCTGAATTTTTAAAAATAATTTTCCACTCTCCCTCCATGCTAATGTTGGTGTATTCATTCTCAATTAATATTTTTTATCCTTTGCCCATTAGTGTGGCTAGTACATAGGCGTATAATCCGAACGGGTGGTAGGACCTGGTGCTAAAAATAATTATTTTAATATCATCATCATCATCATCATCAAATGTTTCCAGCCAAGATAAAGGTTAGTCATTTTTATAATATTGGTTGCTCAGAATATCTAACTTAATGATGATGCAATACCTTCAAACTCCCCCAACTCATTTGATTCCTTTGAACAATAGAGTTTTAATCCATGGTATTCAGTTGATCTGCTGTTATCTACTGTTATTAAGAGTTAAAAAATAAGGGTTTTCTACATCATGATGAAATATTAATACCTTGTTTATAAACAGTTTTAGGAAAACCAAAATTATTGGTTTATATTAGATTTCAATATTATAACTTTAAAATACATCCTTTTATCACAGAAGAAATATTAAATATGCTTAAAATAAATAAGTAGAGCTTTGCCACCGTATTCCAGATTATTATTAATACTAAATGTTCTGTCATTAAACATGTACATTTTTGTAAGTGAACTTGGACTGCCAATGCACCCTGACCTCTGCTTCCTTTATTTCCCGGGATGTTCTTATTTCTTTTAAGTCATCCAATATTTTAACTCTCTTCTTTCTAATCTCCTTTCCTCGACATTTACTTCAATGACGTTGTGTAGAAGACAGTTCCTCCTAGGTATGTGCTCAATTCAGTTTTATCCAAAATGGCTCTCCTCTCATCCAGTCTCCTTACAACTTCATTTGTCACCTTTGTCTGTCCATACGATATTCCTAAACCTTCTCCAGTACCACATATCAATGCTACCCAAGAGTTAATTTTCAATTTTCCTAAGAGTCCATATTTCTGCTCCATACAGTGTGATGCTCCAAATGTAGCATTTCCCCAGTTTCTTCCTCAATTCCAAACTCAACTGGCTGGTCATCAGTAACCTCTTCTTGTTGAAAGCTTCCCTGGCCATAACGATCCTTGACCTCATTTCCTTGATAAAGGTGGCATCTTTTATCAGCATATTTACTGGGCACTTGAACTGCTCTATTATTTTTTCCAATGCTTAGTTTCCAATTTTGATTTTCAGTGGCCCTTCATTTTTTGGTACCATTATCAATTTTGATCTCCATATCCCTGTCTTCACCAACAAATCCATCATATATAGAATCTTTTCTTTATTTTTGGCCACTAATATTGAATAATATGTGTATTTTATTGAGTTGACGACGTGACCTATTATGAATTCTCATGTCCCTCTAGGGCCTACCTGACCAGCTACTCTCCATACATGTTAAGCAAAATGGGTGACAAGCAACATAACTGTCTCCATCCTCTTCCTATATTTGCGTTGTTGGTCTCTCCAGCCATAATTCTCACAGTCCCTCAGAGCCCCAGGTAAGGGTTTGCAATTAGCCTTCTCCACTTCCAGTTAATGTCATTCTTCTTGACTATATCCATAAGTTTCTTTCATTTCACTTTTTCAAAAGGCCTTTGGATAGTCTACAAAACAAATATAGACTTCTTCCTTTAATTCCAACACACGCTCTAATACCATTCTCAGCATCTCAATGGCATCAATTTTTCTTTTTCCTTTTATGAATTCAAATTAGTCTTCTTCCATGAAACTTTCCATTTTATGTTTCAATAACCTATTGATTATTCTTGCCACAATATTTCTCACATGATATTTGATGCATATGGTCTTATGGCTACTGCATTTATTGAATATTTTTATTCCTATCTAAAGCCACCATGTTTATGTCTAGAAATACCTTGGGCCAGTCACTTGTTTCCTAGATCTTATTTATAGCTTTTGTCAGAGCCATTAATCCGTTGTTTCCCAGCTCCTTCAGAATTTAAGAGCTAGTATACCCCCATCTTCAGAAAATTTCCTTATTTGCATATTCTTTATGGTTCACACCATTTCCTTCTTTAAATTGCTGGTCCTTTTTCATCTTCCTCTACATCGTCACCTGTATCAATATCTGGAGCTCATATTTAATTTTCCTTGTCACAAAATTTGTTCATATATGTTTCCAAAATCTTAATAACTATGTTTATGATCCGTCCCCATCTGACTTATTGTTGGCAAGCTCTTGTTTTTCCTCCTCCGAGTTTAATTGCATTCTGATAAATGAGGTCATACTGGAATTTTATTTGCGTTTCGATCTTCTTATCACATGTATTCTCCATAAAGTATTTCTTCAATTTTTCTGTTTCTCTGCTTAACTCGTTGTTTAGCTTCGAATTTTCTCATTTGTTGACGTTTTTTCCAGTTATTTCTTTCTCTCATTTTCTGAAGCATTAATGTGAATACCCAGGACTTTTGTGCAGTTCTCCTTGATTTTCCAAAATTGTAGTTTAGCACCTTTAAAAATATTCTCAAATCTATTCCACTTACCTTCTTCTCACCTCACTTCTCTCACCTATCTTAACTTTTGTTCAGTTTAATTTCTCACATTATCAATCTCGCTTCTTAATCTTTCTAAGTCCTGCATCACTTTACTCTTGCTAATATTCCTGATCTTTTTGAGACTTATTTGAATGTATGCCGCCAGCAGATTAATGTCCAAATCAATTCTGTCATCTGTCAATGTCTTCACATCCTGTACTCCATTCCTAAGTCGCTGTTTGACAAGGATTCATTCTATTTTGTACCTGCTGATGCCTCCTGGTCACTTCTTTGCGTACAGTTTTGTCCTCCATTTCTAGAACCAGGTGTTTTGTCAACACCAGATAATTCCGCTGGTATATAATTTGATGAGCTTCTGCCCTCGGTTGTACTCTTCCCATGCACATTTGGCTCTAAGATCTTCTGACCCCGTCCTCTCCCAACCACGGTGTTCCATAATGATTGTGTTCATTTCCCTTCCTCCACCATGTTGAATAATTACTTTAATTTCATCGTGCATTTCTTCTACCTTGACATGATTGTGGTCGGTTGTTGGCATGTACATTTGTACTATCAGATTATCCACTGGCTTAGAGTTTAATTTCACAAACATTTATACATAACTATAATATACCAGACATAAAATAAAATATTACTATATTAAATTTGAAGGAATCAAACTAACTTACAATTTAGCTGATTTGCCATTAATTTAAGTCTGAAACTTTATTAAGCTTAGATTTTTCTTTTTTTTCCTTGAGGCCTATTTGTGCTATCCATAAATAATATCAATTAATCTGTTGATAAATTTGATCCCGATTATTTCTATTCAAAACACTGGATTTTTTTCTGGATTAAAGCTCTAAATTAAATATCAATATAAACACATAAATAGCGAACCTGGTTAGATCCAGGCCTCAGCCGTAAGCATTTGTATCTGTTAAAAAAAACTAAGTTTTATTGCTTGAACTGGACCTACAGCTTTTAAAGATTTTAAAATTGCTAGCAGTTTTTTAGTATCAAATATTTTAAGCTTATATAAATATTTTAAATGATTCATGAAGTTTTCATAAACTAATATATATGAAGATACTATAAAATATTTTCTATTTTAATCTCTGATGATTCATCAGGTTTTAATCATGTATACAATATCAACATATATCTCCTGAATTAACGTAGACCACATGTGAGACAAACCTCTACCTTTATACATGTAGATAGCTGCCCTTAACAATCACCAATGGAAATGAGAAAAAATAAACTAAAACAGTGATGGTAAAAACAGAGTGCACTTACCAGGTTGGGCGAAACCGAACCATTTTCTTCCAGTACTAAAAGACCTCTTTTGCATTTCAAATGACCCCAACAATTTTTTTAGGTCGATGGACAAGACGTGACTCTTTGATAGGGCCCTGATATTGCTCATGAAATCTCCAACTTCTTGAGCGTGTTCCTCACTTCTCAACATTTTCGATGTCCTACTTTTCACCTTCTGTATCGTAACACCATTTAACACTTCATACGAGTCTCTACTTAAAACACTATTGATAGATTCGAGCACATTATCTTTAACACACTTCAACGTTCCGTTTGTGTAGCACAATCTATATACTGTTGAAATCACGTCAACGATGGAATTAGTTTGCTTAGAACTTGAGTTACTAACTAAAATCTCATCACCCTTTGAAGATTTTGTTGTTCCGGCCCCGCTAGAAGCACCCACTAATCTGGGGAACACACCGTATGGCCCGTTGTCTTTAAGGGATCTATGCTTATCTTTGGTAGTTTGTAAAATCGGAACCGTTTGATTTGATGAGTGTGAGCTCGTTGATGTCGGACTTGTTGCGTTGAACAGGTCTTGATCCTGAGAACTAAACACTTGTGGTGTGATTGCGATGGATATAATCGCCACTGTCATCAGGACACGGGCCCACGGCGTTGGTGGTCGTTTCATGGTCGTTGGGATGTATGTGACAGCTCTACCTCTGATGGTGAGTCTCTTATCAGAGAAGACTCACACATAATCCCTTCATACTCAACGGGTCTGAAAGAAAAAAAAACATGGTTACGTTAAAATATGTTGGTAGATATACTGTACATATTAGGGACAGTATTGGTTTGAGAATATTTCACCTGTCTAGCCAAAATTAACACGTGGAAGAGGTCGGGTGGTTAAATTATTGGTTAGAAATGTGCTAAGATGGTTGGTTATTACAGACTATAAGTTAGGTTCCTCAACTATTTGTACTACGAGAAAAAATAAAGAGTAAATACTTGTGACACTGAATATTCGTAACACAACACATACAGTAGCCCCGTGGCTTCTTTGGTGCTGACTGACAGCTCACAGATGACTTCTGACAGTCAACATTTAGATATACACCTACATTTTGACTGTCATAAGTGACAGCTCCTTAATATCATGTTTTTGCAGATCATATGGTTCAGCGTAGGGACACATAATTTGGTCTGGTAACTTTTCAAAGCTGTAAGTCAGCACCAAAGAAGCCATGGGGCTACTGTACATACATATTAAAGAACCGCTACAGTCTCAACGAACCTTTTTCGAGAGGTGTTGGCACAGCTGATACTTATTGTAGGTTAAGAAAAAGTGTCACCTCGTTGAGAGAAGATGTAGCATGAAATAAATATACTAATAATAATTATTATTATTATTATTATTATTATTATTATTATTATTATTATTATTATTATTAGCACCGCGTCTTACTACGCATTCGGGTTATACGCACTTACTCTAATGTGTAATGGTAGGGTGATTGTGAGATGAAATGGAGGACCTACAGTTTAACGTGGAATCCGAACCACGGTGGAGGCCTGGCATTCCTCACATTCACAAGATGTATTGTCAGAGGTGAAGGAAGGGTTTGGTAATAAGGTAAATCTGTGCCGGGACCGAGGATTGAACCCCGGCCGCCAGCATAGAAGTCTGACACCTTACCCCCTATACCACCAGAAAGCAAACAAAAAAGTTTTATTTCAAATACACAAGGAATTGCGTTTAGTAGTAAAATGTTTAATCTGAGTGTACTTTGTTATATCTAGCAAATGAGTGCTTTATTTCTAAGTCTCTTTATAAAAAGTATAATATTGCACATGTGTGACACGTAAGTGCTTAAATGCATTCCCTAAGTGATTTTTAATCTTATTAAATATGAAAAGGCAGCTCATCGATTGATGGATATTTTATGTTAATAGATTAGGGAGGGCTTTTAAATACTTTTAGCTAAACAAATGGGAGCAAAATGATGCCGGGATAAATGATCATCATTCACTTGAGAGCTAGGTAGAAAGTAAAACACGAGTGTATAAATGTACCCGGTTAGAATCGAACCTTCGTTTCAAGCCCTAGACAATAAACTAGTGGCTAATCATTAATATTATATGACTTAACAAAAATTATATTTACTTTTAATGTATTCAAATTTATAGTTAATTAGATACTGTTTTACAAAATTTTTGAGCCAACATCACTATAAATTAATAGTTTTATTAAATTTAGATTAAAATTTAAAAAGATTAAGGTTAGGAGGCAGGGATTGCGTGCTAGTGGCATTATTTTTGCAGTTTTTATAGCAAAAAAAATTAACAAAATAAATAACATTTTTTTTCCAGTAGTAGCATATCGTTTAATTTTATTCGTATTGTATTATCAACAGTTGTTGAATATCTATCAAGAGTGTACTGATATTTGACGAGAACCTTTGGCATCAATTTAAAAGTTTATCTTAAAATATTAATATGTTCATTACAAATATTCAACAACTGTTGAGATTAATTTGAAGAATATTAAACTTAATGATTCTACTACACCAATATTTTATTTAAGTTGACACAAAAAGTAGTTTGCTAATAAAACTATAAAAACGCTGATCATTTCTTTCGTCCCCTTCCATCCAACATTAATAGTCAAAATATATTTAAAAAAATTAAATAATACGTTTAAAATGAACCTAACATCCCACTTGCTTATCTCTTTTTTATATTAAATAATGTTCTTCACTGTACAGTCCTATAATAATATGTAGCACTAATCCAACATGTTGTGCTTAGTAGATGTACAATCTGGGACAGAAACAACTACACTATCTCTGCTGAGGAAAGAGATGAACAACGTGTCGAGGTTTGTCTGACGTCCGGGGGAGCTCACCTGACTGACATTATCTACAAAAAGTGAAACAGAGTATTAGCATAGTTCGCTTTTATTTAACTAGCGAATATTTGCTTCAATTAAAGTGTTAATTTTCAAGTTAATAATCGCCTAATATTTTAGTTCCCACACTATATATTATAAATAAATATATAAAGATATATATGTATATATACTAAATAAATATTATTTGAAAGACTTCAAATAGGGATCTGAGTTAGTTTTTCCTACTTTGCTGTGATAATCTGAATATCAGATACTCGGCCATCTTTATATATTATTGTCTTTATTGCATATTATACCACTATTTCGATCTTTCCGAAACCCTAGGGCCTTTAAAAGTGTGTAGAAGTACTCGAATTAATAAAATATGTCAACACTAGTTCTATATGTAAAAGGACCACCAGTGTCTCCGGCTGGGATTTGAACCTTGTCCTTTCATGGATAAGAACTGAGACTTCCGGTCGTCGTGTCCACTTGCACTGAACCCGCCATGTCAGTAATATCCAGCTACTAAACATACATCTATCAAAGTTCGGTTCTCTCACATCAGTGGGCATGCAGACTAAGGAGTCAACCATGGTTTTTCTGTTATATCACTAACGAAGGAGGTACGAGTTCGAATACCAACCGGATGTACTCAGGGTCATATCTCTTCAGTGATTTCCACTCCCTTCGTTAAAATGCTAGTACATATCCTCTATGTTCTACCTTAATCACCAATGCTCATTTGGTTGGACACACAGATATCACGGATGGGTAGCAAGACACGGAATACTAAAAATAACTGTCCATTCCTCTTGGATTGTAATTATTTTACTCACGTAGAGAATATAAAATAAGAAAACCCAAAAGCACTCTTCATTGATTTGTGTTGTTGTGTGTAAAGGCGGACGTGTACATTAGAGCCGAGTGTTGATAGTGATTCATGTAACCACGTAGCTTCCTAAACGAGTATTAGTCGCTGAGTAAGTTTCAAACACCTGGAAGTGTTACACTTGGGACCGGTTCCTCTGTTGTTCGTCACCGTCGGTTCAAAGAACCGGACCACTCGAAAACAACCGAAAATATCTGTAAATAGCACTTTCCTTTCGTGGGATGGTTTATCCGCGGGTGACTGGATCTGAATTTCTTTTGAATCTGGCAAAATATCGAACAGCTCAGTGTCTGGAAAGTTCCCATGTAAAGAAAGTGTTGGTTACTCCGAGCCACGACCCGGAGGTCGAGAGTCCCGCCGTCCTCCCAAGTAACATCTCGGGGAAGAACCTACTGTTTTCTTTCGGGGAAGAACCTACTGTTTTCTTTCTGACTTAAATTAGCATTTAAAGGGGACCACCTGCCTGAGCACCGAGACGTGTTACAGATTTACATAAACCTTGTGTTATTTAACACGCGGGTTATTATTTTAAAATATGGCTACCGCCAAAATTAAAAATTAAATAAAGTTATTCCTATGTCCCTACTTAACGACCTTACGTTTAAGTTTTATAATTTGACAAAATATGTTGGATGATCTCATTTTAAACATGAAATGTTGCTGATATGACATCAAATATGGCTATGAATATGAATTTAGCCTCCCTCATTCAAATATATTCATGTTTTAAGTTTAAACAACGTGGTTGGTTTTGGTATTTATGAGGCTCAATATTAGCTATACCCGTAGCAAATTCCGTGGTGAGAGGATGTTTTCCTACAAGTAGGTGGGACCCTTAGTATTTATAATTGTTTGTTAAGGCACTGGGAACTATTAGACCCATTGAACTTTGTATTATAATATAATAATTCTTATGAACTTATAAACTTTGAACTTATGATTTCAGACCACGGAATTAGCTTTAAGCCAACCGTGACTTGAAAGAGATTCTCTCCCCACCCATGTGAGCTCTTTATTTATTATTATTATTATTATTATTATTAGCACCGCGTCTTACTACCCGTTCGGGTTATACGCCCTTACGCTAATGTGTAATGGTAGGGTGATTGTGAGATGAAATGGAGGACCTACAGTTTAACGTGGAATCCGAACCACGGTGGAGGCCTGGCATTCCCCACATTCACAAGACGTCTTGTCAGAGGTGAAGGAAGGGTTTGGTAATCAGATAAATCTGTACCGGGACCGAGGATTGGACCCCGGCCGCCAGCATAGAAGTCTGACACCTTACCAACTCTTTATTTAACTTTCAATTTTCCAATATTTAATATCTCTCCACTCAGCTTAATATACATCTAAATTGTAACACAATCACCATCAGTGGTAGAATGGTCTAAGTTATAGCACTCTCTATTTATTTATTTTTTTATTTAGCACCTTGTCCGGTTATTCGTTTATGTACTAATTAAGCTAATGTTTGTAGGCATTAGGAAGGCTATAATTAGAGCAAGTGTGTACAACATTTGCGTGGAGTGTATAATTTGGAAATATTTCTCTTGGCACATCCGACCGAGATTTGAACCTTGATCTTCCCGTCATCGGCAGTCTAGTCCACCGCGAGAGCTACACCTTAAACCATGCAAACACTAAAGCAGGTCTCTTCCAATTGACTAAACTGCTGATAATGGGGAGACGTGGTAGGGATGAGGTTGGTATAATTGAGAGTAAAGGTACCTGCATTTGCTTGGAGGGAGAATGTTAAACCATATGAGTCACCCTCAAGACCCTTCCATAGGAATCGCTCACTGACCTGCCTCACCAGGAAACCAGAATAAATTAGTTTGACATGTATAGCTTGTGTCCAACCTTGAACAACAAACTGTTTGAACAGCTAAGAACAGTCAGATTTTGAAAGGAACCCCGTCATTTGATAAAAGGAAATTCGTGAAAATAAAGATATTAAAATATATACTATTCCGTTTAATTTATAATATAAAGATAAATTATACATCAACCCATGTTCCCCATATTTTTTTGGAAGTTTTTGATAAATTTCTAAATTAATTTTTTAGCTAATAAATCAAATTATACGTTTCTAGAATGACAAATTTAAAGACTAAACAATGTTGGTGGTCAAAAGTGGTTTCTCCTATAAAAATCAGTGTTTATATGTTCAGGTTTAGTTAATCTGATAAGATTGACACGGGCTGGACGACACCAACACTAACACAACGAGGGGACATTAGGAATATAGTGGGAACATTCAAAAGTATACATGGGTGGTTTATTTTACTAGAAAAATATAAACTCAAGTATGAACTATTCTGGACAAAACAAGTTTCAATATATATTAAACTTAAGTTTTGGGAGATAAATAAACAGTGTGCCTTTGACTTCAAGATGGCACTGACCAGTCGACAGGCTACGTGAGGTAAATTTACGACTTTCATTTTAATGTAAACATAAAATAGATAATTTAGTCGTTAAATAAGAGATATAGTTAGACTTAAGTTCACAGCTCAGACACTATTTCAAGACACCGTTTTTATATACACCCAACACCTTTTAAGAGCGGTACACGGTATGACCCACATCGGTGGTCGGATGATATGAGTAGTAAATTCCCAGATGAGATTCTTGACAGTAATAGAAGGTCGGGGTTGTAAATCTTGGTCGGTTGTACTTAGAGTGGACTTTCGAAAATAGTTTCCCACTCAACCTCTACGAAACTTCAGATACAGTTCCTCTAATGTTCACCTTACGCACCGCTAGCATATGTCTGTAAATATGCAATCAGCCCTTACAGGGAGTAGGACATGTGCCATAAAGACTGGAACAAATAGACACGTCTATTGAAGATTGATGAAACCTATTGAACTGCTTGATGGGTTTCTGTAATATTTCTAATATTAATGTTTTTTCATGGAAAAGCCTAAAGGGTATGATCAATAGAGATTTTAGGGTAAACTGGCGGTCTAGGGGTAAGGTGTCAGACTTCTGTGCTGGCGGCCGGGGTTCAATCCTCGGTCCCGGCAAAGATTTATCTGATTACCAAACCCTTCCTTCACCTCTGACAAGACATCTTGTGAATGTGGGGAATGCCAGGCCTCCACCGTGGTTCGGATTCCACGTTAAACTGTAGGTCCTTCATTTCATCTCACAATCACCCTACCATTACACATTAGCGTAAGTGCGTATAACCCGAACGGGTAGTAATACGCGGTGCTAATAATAATAATTAATAATAATAATAATAACAATATATTACTTTACCAAACTCATTTCACTGTCCATCCTGGTTGTAATATACATTATTAACTGTGCTAACGTTGTAGGAAATAATAAGTTGTTTGTCAGTTTATCCTTGTGGAGGTAGAATGGTAAACAACTTAGGAAAAAAAATACCCTCAGTACACCTCACTGGGATTTGAACCCTGACCTCCTCTTTCCCGGATGGCTAGACAAAATGAACCTAACCTAACAAGTCACCATCAGCATAGAACATCCTAACTTGAAAATTGTTCCTGATACTGTAACAAAATAAACTTCCGTATATTAATATAGAGGATTATTAGAGATGCTACGAAGAGGCGTATAATTTTACCAGCTATCGACTTCCATACGTTACCGAAAGGTGCCCCGTCATACACATAAAAGTCAATGTGTTAAAAATATACCGCCCTAATCATGGTTAGTCTAGTGCTCAACTAAGGAAGGAAGCCATTATAACCAAACTATTATAAAACATTGCGGTGTGTAATTTAGACAGAGGTGTAAACATCGTACGTAAGCTTTTATTTACTTCCTCAGTTAATCGATTCAGATCTTTTTAACAAGTTATTTTAAATACTTTTAAGATTACTAATAATCATAAAACTGTTTTAGAAAAGTCTAGCTATATACGAATATATATAAATAACTTTTTTTAACAACTCATTGAAAGGTAAAATGAGAACCAATTCTTTCAAGCGATTCTCCCAACGCTTAATTATTACAGGAGCTACTAACATTAATTATTACAGGACCTTCTATCATTAATTATTACAGGACCTACTATCATTAATTATTACAGGACCTACTATCATTAATTATTACAGGACCTACTATCATTAATATATTACAGGACCTATTATCATTAATTATTACAGGACCTACTATCATTAGTTATTACAGGACCTACTATCATTAATTATTACAGGACCTACTATCATTAATTATTACAGGACCTACTATCATTAACTATTACAGGACCTACTATCATTAACTATTACAGGACCTACTATCATTAATTATTACAGGACCTACTATCATTAATTATTACAGGACCTACTATCATTAATTTGGATGATATTTTTGGTTTGCAGCGTCTTATTACCCATATCAACACTAATAGTCAATAGAAAAGTCGAACTGAGAAGATATTATATATTTGTATTGAAGGAAGTGTTGGTTTAGAGTTTCTAATAGACAAGGTCTTGTAATCGAATGAGACGAGACTAACGCCTCTGTCTAAGCCCACTAGTTAGAAGCCAATGGACGAGACTGACGCCTCTGTCTAAGTTGTCTGTCTAAGCCCACTTGTTAGATCAGCCAATTGACGAGACTGACGCCTCTGTCTAAGTTCTCTGTCTTAGACCACTTGTTAGATCAGCCAATGGACGAGACTAGGTCCTCTGTCTAAGCCCACTAGTTAGAAGCCAATGGACGAGACTAACGCCTCTGTCTAAGTCGTCTGTCTAAGCCTACTTGTTAGATCAGCCAATGGACGAGACTGACGCCTCTGTCTAAGTTGTCTGTCTAAGCCCACTTGTTAGAAGCCAATGGACGAGACTGACGCCTCTGTCTAAGCCCACTAGTTAGATCAACCAATGGACGAGACTAACGCCTCTGTCTAAGTCCTCTGTCTAAGCCCACTAGTTAGATCAGCCAATGGACTTGACCTATAAACATCAATATCGCTAAAAGACCAGAGCCAGTGGGTGGTGGTAATGGACCGTGTCTCATTCCGGAAGTGTCGGTTCGACTCATGAAAGGTGGAAGTACGACTAGAGAAAGAGTCTTCCCAAGGTGACCTGAATTCTTCAGGCGCTGTGTAGTGGTAGAGGGAGGGGGGTTGCCCGGCAGGTCGGGTGAGGACTGGCTTGATGTTAGCCGATGAGTCAAGGAGAAAGTTTGGCCTAAATCTCTCGGCCTTGGGAAGTTAGGGCGAGACCGTGAATACTGATGGGCGGGAGGGAGAGTAATTAATATACTAAGTTACGCTTTCCCACGGTCTGGGAACTACTTTGGAGTGCTGATATCTTAGAACCATTGCTGTTTTGATTGTTAGCTAGATACCCGCCCTGGTAGTCGCACGGTCTAAGACAATACATAGGATTGTCTGAGATGGGGGGAGGTTTAGGTTGGAGTCGTGGTTGGATGTATGCGACTAATGTCGTATTTCACTTGTGATTTATCATTTTGATTTTCTCTATATTATCCCAACGCAAAGGCAGGTGCATTTCCTAGATATCAACTTCGTCGTACATTGCTATTAAAATAAGTAGTGAATCGAGGTTAGTTTCGGATTTTTTTTTTTTTGTTCAAACTACACATCTTATTATGTGACCGGAATATCAGCATATTGACACTAATAGGATTGGTTTGAGGAAGATATAGTTATGAGGAAGTGCACCCACATTTAAATGGAGTGAGAGCAAACCACAATTTATAAAAACCCACCCTGATACATTCAGACGAAGTTTGAGTTTCAAACTCTCCGATACTGTCTAATCATACCACGCGAGAATAACACCTTAGTCAATGTTACCACCGTTTCGAGTAAATTTAGACAAGATTTATAGTATCAGGAATACTAAGGTAGACATTTTGATTCAACTCGGTCAGCACATGACCCACCAATTAGGTTAATACTAGAACCAACACATCACCCGGAAGCCAGAACCTCTAAAAATAATATTTTCAGTTAAAACTAGAATAGAATCCGGGACCTCCAACTTAGTGGACTGAAGGTAATTAGGAGAGTATAAAGTAGTTAACTCTTTATTGTTGTATAGTTTGGTAGGACATAAAGAATTAACTTCTGAAATGTCACGTGATTGGAAGACAAAAGTTGTCCGAAAAGTGTGAAGAACTTAAGACTAGAAGGCTCGTTGGTGGGCCTAGGAAGAGATGGGCTGGGCGGACAGGTGACAGGAGTACCTTGACTGCACAGGAACCGATACAGGAGAGAGCACAGGACATATAGAACTAGAGGTAAGGCCAAGAGTACCTTGACTGCACAGGAACTGATAGCAGGAGAGAGCACAGGACGCACAGAGCTGGAGGTAAAGTTTGATGACATCAACTGTCTCACTGGGCCTGGACTCTTCACATGTATTATGTACAACTTCTTTTATACAATATGTACGATGTAACAATAACGATCTATCAAAGATATTTTATAAATCAATAATCTTTTGCATATTCTTTTATGTGATACTTTCCATGGCCTTATCCAAGAAAATGGTCAGTCAGAAAGTTTAACCTTTACATGCTGAGCAAATAAAAGGTAATTTTCCAATTTGAAGACAAAATCTGTACTTAGGCTTTAGCAAAAGTATGTTAATATAACAAAATTGCTGACTGAATTCTTAATGGTTTAATGGGTCATTCGGTAATATTTTTGATATGATCTGGACCCATTTTTTTAGGCGAAATAATATATATATATATATATATTTTTAATATGTGATCAAATGGAATATAATACATTTAATCAAAAGTGGTGCTAACTCTTTTGTTATAAAATAAAATATAAACAAATACCTTTTACCTTTCTTATCTATGGAGGAATTATTGTAATCGTTAAAACTTCGACATCAAGGCGACAATAAATCTTTATGTTGTGTATGCCCCCAAATTCAACAAAATGTATTTTACAACTATTTTGTCCTCCTGTCTGTATGTATCTGTTCCTGGTCACAGATTTTAAAAGTTCTGATGGATTTTGTTAAATTTGTTCTTTAGATATCGTATTGTATTGCATTGTGTTGTATTATATTTATAGGGATATTGAATACCTCATGAATTGTTTTATTTTGACCCTAGCCCTTAAATTAAGGATTGGTTACTATAGAGTATTTTTTTAGATCCTTTATTCATCAAATTATTTTTAAAACATTTGTTTAAAATTGATATATTGCGATTGTCTTATTTCCCAAATAACAATACATATTTGGTAAATGGGTAAAATTTATTTACTGATTAATTATATTTTTTAAATAATTTTAAAAATCTGGCTCAAATTATTTTGTATTAAATGGGTTCTCTGGGGAGCGTTTGATATGACAAATAAAACTTTAAAGTACTACTTGTTTTTTGGTAAAAAATATTTTAACAGTTAATTTACTGATGACATTTTTAATTTAGATATGAATAATATTGAAATGGCTTGAAAATTGAGATAGGTATCTGATTAATTTTCTACAATATAATTTATTATTAGATTAGTTTTCTTTAAAAAAGATTTATAAATGTTTACTGGTGACTGATTTTTGAAAAAGTTTAAAAAACATAAAAAGCTTCTCCGATTTACTTAAAGATTGTTATATTGTAATTATGTTATGTGATAAATAATAATTTGTGTTTATTTTTCTGAAATAAATCAGATTAAATGAATTCAATGAATATTTTAGTTTTTTTGAAAATGTTCTGAGTATTTAACTCAAAATCAAATTTTGAAAATGGTTATTCATGATATATAAGAAATATTGTTTTACATTTTCTACAAATTAAAAATAATTATAATGTAGTCTGGTATACAAATAACTGATTTTTAAAAAATTGAAATTTGTTGAAAATATTTAAAATATTTGTTAAAAATTGATATAATATACATCGTGTTTATTATGATTAAAAAGATTATGTTTGGTTTTCAGAGGGAATTTTATCTAAGGGTAGCTTATTGAAATAATATTTTTTTTAAATTTTGTTCGAAACTATAATACATTATACTGGATATTTTGTGTGATTGTATCGCACCATTTTTTTATAAGGGATAGGCCTATATGATAGTGTAATATCCCACTTATTGAAGGAGAATTAGGCAGCTGGAATTATTTTATTATTATTATTATTATTATTATTATTATTAGCACCGCGTCTTACTACCCATTCGGGTTATACGCACTTACGCTAATGTGTAATGGTAGGGTGACTGTGAGATGAAATGGAGGACCTACAGTTTAACGTGGAATCCGAACCACGGTGGAGGCCTGGCATTCCCCACATTAACAAGATGTCTTGTCAGAGGTGAAGGAAGGGTTTGGTAATCAGATAAATCTTTGCCGGGACCGAGGATTGAACCCCGGCCGCCAGCATAGAAGTCTGACACCTCACCCCTAGACCACCAGATCACCTATAATTATTAAATTGAAATGGTGAATGCGAGAGCGTTTTGCTCATGTTTGCTTACACTCTGCAGATATTAGTAGCTACGAAAATAAAATAAGACCAGTTCCAAAATAGTATACGTATCCCTTTACTTCATTTGATATCATAAAAAATATACCTCGGGTAAAAAAATATTTCAGACAAAGGTGGTTTGTTTTATTTCGTAAACTAGGATTATGCAATACAACATACAGTTTACGATTGGAAAAACAATAGTTGACCTTGAGATGACCTTGAAGGTCTCCACTAAATAAAAAAAATAGAATATATCATTTTATCAGCGCTCAAAACCAAGGAATTTTGTATGAAATATATGTTTTCCTTAAATATATTGTTTTTAAAGATATTTCACTGTGCCCACTTAAAAAAAACCATCCTGTAGGCGCGTGTAGTCCAAAGTGGTATGCGTCAAAAGGCTCTATACAGGCTTTCGGTCAATTATTTATCACTGTGAAAAATGAAGACAATATTTTAGCAGTTATAATAGCTTTGGTCACATATTGGAATTGAACCCAGAACCCATAGTTCAATAAATAAAAAAAAATAGGTATCCAACTACCAACCAGTTATTAAAAATACCTAATGGCGACATTGTATCCCCCTTTTTAATATTATATTAAACACTTTAAAATGTTGATTATAGGTTAGAGAAGGAACCAGACGTGCGTGCGACTTCTCGTTATTATTTCTCGAGTCTCACAGTTTCCTTGTCGTTCACAATACAATGAAATTACACTAAGTAGTCTCAAGCACTCTCTTACAATGTTGACACCTTCGTTTGTTAACAATTTAGAAGAGTTAACTACCAGGTTTCAATGAGCACTTCATGGTAAGACAAATCCTCTACCGTGACTAAGAGCATTGTGTGGCTATCTGGGTAAACAGGGGACAAACCTATTACTCTATGGTACTAGGAGCTCGAGATTTCATTGCCGCACTTATACAAGTACGCTACCTGTCCTTATCTAGAGCTAGTTCTATCCAGTCCACCTCATTACACACTATCCCTATCTTGAGCTAGTTCTATCCAGTACACCTCATTACACCAGATCTCTTTCAGGTATATTCTCCCATCTGAGTCTAAGTCTTTCCATTGGGTCTATCAGTAAATACCCTGCACACGGTTCTATATTATTACATTCACACTGCATGTCCTGCCCACCGTAATCTGTTAGATTTGCTGTTTTTAACAATGTCTTGTGAACAGTTTGGTGTATGTATCCATAATTATGTAACTTCCTCCACTCCACAGTATCTTCAGTCTAACGTATATGCGTACATCTTGTATGGGAGGTAACACACAGTCACCAATCTACCAAATATATGTTAGTATTATTATTATTATTAGCACCGCGTCTTACTACCCGTTCGGGCTCTACGCACTTACGCTAATGTGTAATGGTAGGGTTATTGTGAGATGAAATGGAGGACCTACAGTTTAACGTGGGATCCGAACCACGGTGGAGGCCTGGCATTCCTCACATTCACAAGATGTCTTGTCAGAGGTGAAGGAAGGGTTTGGTAATCAGATAAATCTATGCCTGGACCGAGGATTGAACCCCGGCCGCCCGCATAGAATTCTGACACCTTACCCCTAGACCGCCAGGTCACCGACCGTACGGACTTTCTCACTCCATTGTTTAAAAATGGAGAATATTTTTACTCAAAACTCGTAGTATATATGAAACAAAATAATATACACTAGCAAAACCGAGCTATTTCCAATATTTTATTAGGGTTTGTACATCTTATGGATATCGCATGGCTATTAAATTCCCCATTTATAAATTTAGACTAATAAAAAAGGCAAATATTTATTATTGAGTCCAAAGAGATAGAGATAGATGATTGCTGTATAAACATTTCCCTTAAGATGTTTAAGTTAAGGAACATGAACTTTTTGAGAGATTTACTTATTTACTTACTCTATGGAATTAGATAATTATTACGTTAAAACTTAATTAGTATCTCTTAACAACTAAAGCTAAAAAATTGTATTAATAATGTTTGCCAATATCTCATAAACTATTGGTTTTATAAAAATATATTTCAAATCCATTTTTTTCTATAAGTAGTACAATTTGGAGATGCTAGGTTATTTAGTTTCTCAAATAGTTGCAGAGATATGGAAATTGCCGCTTCTGTAAAGTACCCTAAAATCTATTTTCATGGGAAAATGAAAATAGCCACTATATTTATGATCTAAATCAACGCCTAGATAAGTATTTTAATCAAAATCCATTTTTCTTTCTTTTTGACCTTTATCAGGCCTAAGCTACTATTAATATAAGGATTTAACAGATACACAGAGTATATTTCAAATAAAAGATTTTTAATATAAAATACCTTTATATTTACAATGATAAGTAATTTCATATCTCAAAGTGTTACGGAGATATGAAAAGAAAAATATAATTTACGCATCATACCGAGACCCTTAAAGCCATTTTGATATAAAATTAAGAATAGCCACTTTGTGTGTAATATTTATAAGTATTTAGAGAAGATATTTAATCAAATCGTTACAGATTAATTTTGATAAAATTGATTTTTCCTCTTTTCGTCCTAAATCATATCCTTGATTTTAGAACTAGACATGCAATTACAAAAATCCCCTGGGGCAACCCTATGAAAACCCTAGATACCAAGTTTTATCCCGATAGGTAGAATAGTTTAGGCCCTAGTCCGAGGTACAGACAGACAGACAGACAGACAGACAGACAGACAGACAGACAGATAGACAGATAGACAGACAGACAGAGGGACAGACAGACAGATAGATAGACAGACAGACAGACAGACAGACAGACAGACAGACAGATAGACAGACAGACAGACATACATACTGTCAGACAGCAATACAAAAACAACTTTTTCGGATTCAGGGGGTCATGAAACGTCAACATTCATCAGAATATTGAATTCTATATTTTTAACGATCACAATAGTTTCTCTATCTTGTTTGAAGGTAGCAAGAAGGTATAAATTTTATTATTATTATTACTATTAGCACCGCGTCTTACTACCCGTTCGGGTTACACGCACTTACGCTAATGTGTAATGGTAGGGTGATTGTGAGATGAAATGGAGGACCTACAGTTTAACGTGGAATCCGAACCACGGTGGAGGCCTGACATTCCACACATTCACAAGATGTCTTGTCAGAGGTGAAGGAAGGGTTTGGTAATCAGATAAATCTGTGCCGGGACAGAGGATTAAACCCCGGCCGCCAGCATAGAAGTCTGACACCTTACCCCTAGACCGCCAGGTCACCAAGGTATAAATTAAAAGCTATATTTTTTTATTTGGTGGATTTTTCCACCACGTTTCACTTAATGTCCGGGCTAAACACATTTTAGTTACCTCTACTGGGTTTAAATGATGAAGGTGCAATTTTGAGAAATTTAGTCATCATTTACATGGAAGCATTTAAGGGTGTACCAGTGGTTGAAAAATTTGACTTTCAAAAATTCAATTTCAAGTGATCAATTATGGTAGAGTGGGGTGAACTAACCTGCTCTCAAACCCCTCCAAAACCGAATGTCCCCGGTGAAAGGTAATATTGTTGCCAGTTAGAACTCATTCCTGGAATATCACTTCTTAGACTCCGACATTATCAATATTCGTTTTTAAGGCAAAGCTAATACACAAACTAACGAGTATTCAACAGCTATAAATACAAATATAATAGTACAACCTATATACTTATAATTAAGATAATAAACATTAAGTACCACAGTAGCAATGCATGTCATTTTTAGTAAACTACATAAACAATATTTTTGTCATGGTTTTACTAATATGATAGATACATAATAAAAGTAATATATTCAAAAAGGTACAATCAATATAATAAAATCAATACTAATATTTTAGAAAGCCACAGTAAATATTTAATGTTTTCAAACAAGGGTTGTATTCTTCAATGGGCCACACTAGGTCAATACCCTGAGGGTGAAAGGGCAAAGGGGGTGGGCACAATTTCTGGCCCCAAGAAACTCAAATTGCACAAAACAAGTGGCCTGCATTTAAATATTATATGCAGATAAATAATAATTAGAAAAATACCTTGTCATACTATATTGAGCGCTCCCGACACATATTTATCTGATTACCAAACCCTTCCTTCACCTCTGACAAGACATCTTGTGAATGTGGGGAATGCCAGGCCTCCACCGTGGTTCGGATTCCACGTTAAACTGTAGGTCCTCCATTTCATCTCACAATCACCCTACCATTACACATTAGCGTAAGTGCGTATAACCCGAACGGGTAGTAAGACGTGGTGCTAATAATAATAATAATATATTGATCGCCAACAGACTAAAATTAGGGAACTTGAAAAAAATAACGTTTTTCCTATAATAGCCTATAAATACGTATTCTTAACGTAATTATAAAGTATATAATGTACGTATCAGACAAAAGTATTTGAATTTATGGTGCTCTACAAAACCTTTATAATTTAAAAATTATAGTATTTATGTAACAAGATACAAATTAAATTAACACATATAAAGACTCTCAAATAGACGGGTTTCTTTGTATTAATAAATGTTTGGTTGTTCAAGATTCATGTGTAAAATCTCAATACAATCTTTACACGCTTATCAGTTGCAAGTTAATATGTCACACACACAATTCTAGATCTCACAATTAATAATTTTCAAAACCAATCAAATTAATTATGTCAATTAAAACTTAAATATTAATTTTTATTTTTTGAATTTAAAACATTGTCAGACACTACTATTCATAAAGCCAATTTGATTTTCTAGAAAATATTCCAATTAATCATTTCCCTTAAAACTCCTTTCAGCAAACATTAAATAAAAAATAATAATTTGGATCAATCTCCAGCCTACATAAAATTTAATTGAAATAAGATTGATTATTTAGGTTAAAATATCCATGTTGGATTAGCAAATATAAATTATCTAAGTGTGTAATCAAGTAGTGTGACCAAAATAGTATTAAAAGTGCTGTATTCACAATAAATATGGCACAGACGTGATTTCACCTCATCAGGGATAATAGCCTGGATATGGTAGGTGGTAAACACAGTCCAGTAAATATAAAGAGGTGATATGTTATAATTATTCTTCAGGGAAAACAACATGGTGTTCGCAGGAAGTAAAAACTGGCTTGATTACTAAAGTCAAGAAAAGAGGTGCGTCGAGTTATTTGATTACGATTATAATCGAACACTAACCCGCAATAACGTAGAAAAAACGATGGGTGTTTAGAAAAAAATAGATCTATTATTTCTTGTACCAGGTGGCCAAGGAGATATCTTCCTAGCCACCCATATTTAATCGTTAGCTAGTGCCTTCAATTTACAGCACTAACGATTAAAATCTAGCACTAACCAGCACTAACGTAGCACAAACGATGGGTGCTTCCAAAAACCGGGTGTCTAAGAGTCTAGTATCCAGGATGATACATATCCAAGCTGTCACTGGGCAGACCGACAGAGAGATTATTAATGTTGTTATTTATTATTATTATTTAGCACCGCGTCTTACTACCTGTTCGGGTTATACGCTTTAAGTACTAATTACGCTAATTGAATAGGAATTGGGAGGGCTGCATTAGAGGAAGTGAACCCTCATTTGCATGGAGGGAGAGTGGAAAACCATTTAGGAAAAACCACCCCCAGTTAACCCGATCAAGATTCGAACCTCGATCTCCCCGTCCTCAGCGGTCGAGCTCAACACGACTAGCGCGTTAGCCAACTTCGCCACCGAGGCGGGCTTATTAATGTTCTTGCTGCTTTTGGATGAATAAGCCTCAGTAAGGATAAGGGATTGTTGAGAGAATGAGAATTAGTGTATTCCGGCGGAAGGCGGTGGAGGGGTGGAAGGAGACATTGCACAAAAGTCCTGTAAGAGTTCGCTAAAGGATAGTCGAGGTAAACAACTATTGCCCGCAAAAGTGTGTTAAGCGAGGTAGTGGTTCAAAGTTGTGGACGGCATGAATTTTAAAAGTAGGGATTAAAAATGCCTTCCTCGTAGAGGCAAAAATCAAGTACCTAACGGGTATGATCTGATTCAACATATGTTTGAAATTCATTTAAGACTTTTAAATAGTAAAATAAAATTAAAATAAAACATTACAAAGGGCTGTATTAAATGCAATTTTTAAATATATTAATAAATATTAAATATTTTATAAAGTAATAAGGTGATCATATTGTTACCTTATAAGATCATCTATAGCAAGTAATTATGACCATTACAAAATATCCTCTACTAAAATAAATAGTTTATGAGATAACCTGCTAATCTATTATTATTATTATTATTATTATTATTATTATTATTATTATTATTATTACTAGCACCACGTCTTACTACCCATTCGGGTTATTTGCACTTACGCTCATGTGCAATGATAGGGTGATTGTGAGATGAAATGGAGGACCTACAGTTTAACGTGGAATCCGAACCACGTTGGAGGCCTGGCATTCTCCACATTCACAAAGATGTCTTGTCGGAGGTGAAGGAAGTGTTTGGTAATCAGGTATATCTGTGCCAGGACCGAGGATTGAACCCCGGCCGCCAGCATAGAGGTCTGACACCTTACCCCTAGACCGCCAGGTCACAACAAATGTATATTAAATCTGACATTACCTAAGAGCCACTATCCCAAAGTGTTTCGTGTCTTCTGTCGTTTTTAAACTATTCAATAACCAACCCCTGCAGATATTGCCTCTTGGGGGTGAAAATAAAAAAATACCTGAATATCTGTCCTGTTACCTAACAATGCCTTCGTCTCAGATTTTATCTTTCCAGCCTGAGGGGTTTAAAAACAATCCAACAGGATTGTAAACCCTTAGGCCAATTCCCTTCTTACCTCTTACCCCCGACACTAAAGGAATCTTCTTGAGTTATTTCAAGATATCAGGTCGATTAGTTTTGTAGATACAGTGATTAGACAGTGAATCAGTGAAAGAGTGAGTGACTGAGTGACTGCGTAAGGGTTTTCATTTTCATAATTACTATATTAAGATTTACTCATTGTTATGGAACTAGGAACCTAAAAGTTATTATTATTTGCACCGCGTCTTACTACTCGTTCGGGTTATATGCACTTACGCTAATGTGTAATGGTAGGTTGATTGTAAGATGAAATTGAGGACCTACAGTTTAACGTGGAATCCGAACCACGGTGGAGGCCTGGCATTCCTCACATTCACAAGATGTCTTGTCAGAGGTGAAGGAAGGGTTTGGTAATCAGATAAATCTGTGCCGGGACCGAGGATTGAACGCCGGCCGCCAGCACAGAAGTCTGACACCTTACCCCTAGACCGCCAGGTCACCCAGACTAAAAGTTAATATTCACATATCCAGAAGTACGCTTACTTATGACTGGTTTTTGGAAACAATAAAAATAGTTTAAAAATTCTTGAAATTTTGTTTCAAAGTGGGTGTCTTGGGAGCATTTAACATGGCAAATAACACTGCACACTTGTTTGTTTTAGGGTCCTTTATTGAGGGGGAGGGGGGTGTTCTTACGGCTGATTTTTCAAAAATGTGACATATTTTAAAAATCTATTTAATTATTTGCTTCCAAATTCGTACTTTGGGAGTGTTTGGCATGACAAATTTCACTGTACACTTATGTTGGGGTTAACCATTCGTTTAAGATTAGTTTAAAAATTACTTACTTTTCAAAAATATTAAGTGTTTAAAATAACTGCTGATATGGTTACAAATGGGTTTGTTGGAAGTTTTGAGATGACAACACTTTATACCTGTTTTCGTGTAAAACTTTGTTAAAAGGTAGTTTACTTTTAACTGATTTTTCAACTAATTTTCTTTGTGGCCCTGACAATTTAATTTCAATTAATGAGTATCTTTGGAGTGTTTTTAAAATGACACATTACCTTATAAGTTTATTTTACTGATGGCTGATGATTCTAACATTTTTAATATTTGAAAAATAGATACGACGATTTTGTTCAAAATTGATACCGGTGTAGGACTTTAAATAGTAAATATTAATGTATATTTAATTTTTAAATTTATTTATCTATTGTTATCTTAAGATAGAATATAAAAAGTTCGAAAATTGGTGAAATTTGTCAATAAGATTGAGTTTAAAATTGGTATTTGAATAGTTATATTTTTACAAATAACAAATTATTTTAGGCCATTTTATGAATAACCTACTTTTAAAAGTTTTAAACTTGCTCAAACTATTGAAACAATTTTGTTTATTATTAATAAACAAAGAATACTTGTGATTAACAATACTATGACTTGTTTGTTCCTATGAGGAAAACTTACTTAAGTTTTGTTAACTAAACACCGTTTTTTTTAACCTTTTCTTAAAATCTACAATACCCACGCTGAGAAAGTGTGTACGATTGAATCATTTCATTTATTTAAAGGATAATACATTTTTCAAAACATGTTTAAACTAATATAGAATATTAAACACAATATTTACTCAGAAGACAGATATATTAGCGGTAGCGCGTTGACAAATTCTTTGGCTTCATCTTGACTAGTGTTCCGGGTGATTCAGGTGACTCTCAACCAGGTGTTCTCATGGTGGTACTTAGTAGCATATTTCCCCCTTCTCCTCCACGCAGTTTTTGCTAGGCTTACTCTTAAGTTCCTTCTTTCCCTCTAGTGTGAATAGGATATCCCAGACGAGCAATACAACGCAGTCCACAAAAAATGTTTAAACGAGTTTGATGCATCTTGGTTGTTATTAAGGTCATGAAAGTTTATCTTTTTTATTCGTTCTGAGTATTGATATATAAACCTCTAGTATATATTTATTTACTTATTACTCCTCCTATTCCCATTCCCTCTTCTGTTTTTTCCCCCTCTCTTTCATACACTCTCATTAAATCATTTTTACTCTAGAATGTCTCGAATGCTAAAATACGGTTGTATGACAGGACACCCTGTGATCGAGGTATGTCACATGTGTGAGGGACGTGATGCGTGTATGTGAACCTTATGTTTTTATTCAATGGTATGTAACGTGGACTTTATGAACCAAGTTATAATATAAGCCTACGACCTACAAACCTACTTATTTCCAGAACAAGCTCAACACACAGTCACTCAGCCTTTAATTAATTAATTAATGATTAATAAAGAGTTAAATCCGAATCTCATCCAAAATATTTTTATTTAACATTTCGAGAATATTATCCAGGGACCTTGATTTAGTAAGTTCACGCACGACTGACTGAAATGAGGGGTATTAAATATAAGCCATGAAAATTTCCTTGGTTACCTGGCGGTCTAGGGGGTAAGGTGTCAGACTTCTGTGCTGGCGGCCGAGGTTCAATCTTCGGTCCCGGCACAGATTTATCTGATTACCAAACCCTTCCTTCACCTCTGACAAGACATCTTGTGAATGTGGGAGTGACAGGCCTCCACCGTGGTTCGGATTCCACGTTAAACTGTAGGTCCTCCATTTCATCTCACAATCACGCCACCATTACACGTTAGCGTAATTGCGTATAACCCGAATGGGTAGTAAGACGCGGCGCTAATAATAATTTAAATGTCAAATCGAAACGATGGTTGCCTAACATCTAGGCTACAAAGTTGTTTTATTTGATTTGTGTTTTGAAAATGTGTCGCGGAACACTTTCCTAGGTGTGAGATCCCCGCCTTGTTGTCCTCGGATGCTGTGGGCTTTCCCCCACTGACCTAGACCCCCCATTTCTAGGTTGAGTTATCACCTTGGCCACACTGACAGGATGTGTGTTTAGTGATGGAGCAAATGGTGATAACCTCCGGGAAGACATCACTAACACACTCGCAAAATACATGTACGATTGTCAATTCTTCTTTTGTTGTTGTAGTGGCGGACACTTAGCAAGCACTTTATGGACCGACTGATTTTATCGACACGCGACATACAAACAAGCTTAATTTTAGTACAAACTCAACACCAGGTCCCCATATAATTAGTACATTACGTTGAAAGGGGAATCCCCACTTTTAATACTGATTAACTTTTCATCCTTGCTGGTAGTGGAACCATGGATCCTCAACTCAGGAGACAGACAAACTATCAACAGAGCTAATATGTCAAACTTATGTTCTTGTTCAGCATTGAAGACATGTAAGTTTTATGTGAAATTAATTTCGAGACACACTTTAGAAAATTTCGTGCTCCCCGGCTTACTACCGGTCCGGGCTATCTCTATACCTAGGGTAAGGTGTCAGACTTCTATGCTGGCGGCCGGGGTTCAATCCTCGGTCCCGGCACAAATTTATCTGATTACCAAACCCTTCCTATCGCCTCTGACAAGACATCTTGTGAATGTGAGGAATGCCAGGTCTCCACCGTGGTTCGGATTCCACTTTAAACTGTAGGTCCTCAATTTCATTTCACAATCACCTTACCATTACACATTAGTGTAAGTGCGTACAACCCGAACGGGTAGTAAGACGCGGGGCTAATAATAATAATAATAATAATAATAATAATCCATTCCTAGACTAGCGGTTTAGATACGAGTAAAGTAGAAGTAAGAAGAAGTGTAACTGTATTTGTGTGAAGGGATGTGGGAACATATTCAGGAAAATATACCCAAGTAAACTAAGCCAGGATTCAAACAATGAGCTTTCCAAATTCAAAAAAACAATACAAATCGAGATTAATGCCACTCTCATGCTATTTTTCATTATATTTCTCTAAGCTAGTTTTTGTTTTGACTATTCCATTACCTAAACTAAAGAAACAGGATGGGAGAGGTAAATCTTACAGAATTCAACAAGTATTTGAATGGAGATAAGTAGAGAAAACAACATTCTAGAAGATAACAGCCGAACGCAGGCGTTCATCCGAGTAGTAGTCACGCACTTTATCCGTGAACACGACCTTTCAGGTTTAAAAACTAATTTCCTCGTAAACACCGTTGGCTTTGGATACCACTCAGTATTGTTTCATTTCTGTAGCTATTGTGTCATTTAGATTGTCCATTGAATGGGTGACAATGATTTAATTTAGAATTTCAAATAATCAGATTTATTTCACTATTACTGGTGACCTGGCGGTCTAGAGGTAAGGTGTCAGACTTCTATACTGGCGGCCGGGGTTCAATCCTTGGTCCCGGCACAGATTTATCTGATTACCAAACCCTTCCTTCACCTCTGACAAGACATCTTGTGAATGTGGGGAATGCCAGGCCTCCACCGTGGTTCGGATTCCACGTTAAACTGTAGGTCCTNACGTTCAACTGTAGGTCCTTCATTTCATCTCACAATCACCCTACCATTACACATTAGCGTAAGTGCGTATAACCAGAACGGGTAGTAAGACGCGGTGACAATAATAATAATAATAATAATAATATTTCCCTATTTTCTCAGTATTTAATGTGGTTCTTATGCAATATATTAAAGTCAATTAACAGGTGGTATCATTATTTTTATTTTTACAAAAGGATATTTTAAAAACTATTTGTACGATCCAATAAAATACTTAATTAGTTATTATTATGTAAGTATTTTCCCACATCTCTTACTTTTAGAAAAATTTAATTTATAAGATATCAAGATTGATTAATAGATTTCACCCAAGACTCTATTACTTGATTATCAATATATTATTTGCTTTAAACATTCCTTTTGATCTAAAAATTGATATCTCTTGCAAAACAAGGCTCAAAATCAAAAAATTCTGAAAATGCCAAGATAAATTTAAAAATTGACAATGGTTTATATAAAATATTTTCCTACGTAGATTTTATATAGGGTATATTCATTTGACAGGTGGTATCCGCTCCAGTGGCCCCCACGTGTAATGGCCGTCAAGCACATTCCTGATAAACAGGTACCGGGAGGTTGGAGATCAAATACCGACCATATTTACATAATCCTTGTCCAACTAATGTAAAGATACAAACAGCCCAGATAAGAAGTAACAAACAAAACATGTTTAAAAGGTTGATTATTGAAATGTAATGCTCCAAATCTCACCTATATGTACAGGAACATTTTGGAATAACCATACATTTTAAACCAACAAAATCTCAACTTCCCGAGTCCGAGTGAATCACGATGCGCTAAAATATTTCTTCATAATATTAACATTTATCGGATGATTCTCGGTAGTAATTCACCATTGTGAGACCTTGATCCGATGTTCAAGTTATTTTTAATTAGTAGATGGAGCACACTATAGTAGGTAACTTTTAATTCTTCCTCGATAAAATTGCTCAATCATCCCGGCCTGAGGTCTTCTAAACTGGTCCCCACACATTGCTTCCTCCGGACTGAAATGGAGGTCACGATACTGTGACTGTTGACTCGTCTGAAGAGCCCGCACCCGTTACTCCGAGATTGGGACTATACGAACAAGATAGGTTTCGTTAACACTATAACTGGTTGGTAAATAAATACCCTATCTGTGTGATAGACTATACACCTCGCCATAGATTGTTACATTAGTTGTGTGGACAATACACCTCGCTAATAGATTATTACATTAGTTGTGTTGTGGACAATACACCTCGCTGATAGATTATTACATTAGTTGTGTTGTGGACAATACACCTCGCTAATAGATTATTACATTAGTTGTGTTGTGGACAATACACCTCATATTGTGTTGGATGTAGTGTTTCGAAGATTATAGTTATATTGCGTAAAAGTTCACACAATAACTCTCTCAGCTATTAAGAAATATCTATAGCCCTAACAGTTAACTAGTGTTTTTTTGAAGAGTGTTTTTATCTGGTTTTTTCCTAACATTGGCAGAGAAACTGTAATATTAACCCTGGAAATTTATGTTAGGCGCGTGATAGATTTACTGTGAAAACTCCGAGGGAAAAAAAACCTTTGGCATCAATAAAAGTCCATATTCTGGTAGCAATATATGTTACCAGGACTAACACTGGGCTCTACATATGTGTTGTATAACCTGATCAACGAATGTAACGATGAAGCTAGAGGAGAAATTTACAGGTATGACTTTTGCTGTAGCTATGGTTTGTCGAGAACCACGGTGAATGATTGCTATTTCTGCAGGACAAAACTATCAGGAATGTCAAAAAAAATAGCAAGCACAGTTTTAAATATCCAAACATCCTATCTACAATAAGTCTGCTTCCACATCTGGAGGTACTTCCGGTACAATTTCCTCCAGAGTCATGGGATGAAGGAACCAGCGATGAAGACTGTGTTTCAAAGAGACCTTACTTAACCATCCAGTTTTAGGGATATGAACAACAAACCGGAACTGATGCCACACTACATTTAATAAAGCAGGAGGAGTTAAATCACTTAGTTCCAGTTCTGAACTTAGCCAAAGGGCCAGTTGAACTTCTTGGTTCTGGTTACAGCAATGGAACTTACTTGAATTAAGAACTATGTATAATATTATACCGACAACGAAGTCTATTTCAAGTATTTCACTTTGAAAGTCAGTATGAAGAATATATTCATGGATTTAAGAAACAGCTATGGATTGAACACAACCCTTATGAATTGCACATATTTTTGTTGAATTGAAAATAGTTAGATAGCTGTTAAGTTGCATTGTAGAAATAACTATTCATCAGTTTTTCTACTTCATGCCGCTGGTTGAAAGAGACGTATTAAAGTGTGTTGAAGATTCTGAGTGCGGTAAAAAACCAATACTACCAATAGTGGTATTTATAGCCAACAGTTAAAAAAATACACACATACATACATATTTACATACATACATACATACATACATACATACATACATACATACATACATGCATACATACATACATACATACATACATACATGCATA